>JAEMBS010000387.1:0-25000 GCA_018467065.1 Ephestia elutella
TTGGATGAGCAGGAGGCGGTCCGCTGGTGCGTGGAGTGGCGTCGTCGTCGCGGCGATCGGCCCATCGAGCCTATCGTGGCTGCGTCTTCCACGTTCGTACTGATAAAAAGGTTCAAAATATACCCATATTTATACCAGAATAAAGCCTATATAAGTTTTAACAATAATCCCGAAATTTCTCCGCGGGGCTAGTTATTCCACAAATATATACTCACTGCTCGGGGTAACACCTGGTCTGCGTGTGAAGGTCCGGCAGAGATTTGTGGCTGTTGATGTTGGGGCAACTGTCTTCCTCCCTCATGCTCGGCTGCGAGTGGGAGTTGGATCTGAAAATAAGAACCAATATGATGTTATTTTCTACCATTCTAAGTGACAAACTGGTGGGTCAATTATTGGTGGGAATGCAGCCTAAAGACATCCGTTCTGTCACCAAGCAGTCGGCTAGGCACCCGACTTACGTCCAAAAAGGCGTAGATCCGAATCCCAAATGCGGCTTGGAATCTACCGCTAAGTTATCAATAGACGAGATAGAGATCAATAGACAAAACGAAAAAAAAAAACATTGTGAGAAAACCTGCACACCTGATGTGGGAGCGTTATGGGACGCATAAATATAACCAGTCACCTGATACAAGAGTGAAATGAAAATGATTTTATTTACATGGGCTAAAAAATAACACCTTTTAATCGTCGTATACTCGTTTTTTAGTTAGTTCATATCATAAAATTACTCGAAAACTAAGGTTACTACCGCCTCCAAAGCGCAAGTGGAGTGCAACGAGAACCAACTATATCATCAATATAACAATAGGGATGATGACTGTTTAAAAAATAAAATATATGATGCTATTTAAATAATGAAACATAATAATTGAACGCCACTTTAATTGATCAATTTTATTTATAACATGGTTTAGTATTTTTACTTCTAATTAAAGTATATTGGGAATGCTTTTTGACTCCATTAAAAGTGACGTCACCGTTGAGTACCATCATACAAGTCCCATATCATCATCATTACAACCGCAAAATATCCACTGCTGGATAAAGGTCTCCCCCAAGATTTTGGGGGGATTTGCCATACTCACCACGCTAAGTCCCATATAAATTACTAGCTTTTGCCCGCGGCTTCGCCCGCGTAAATTTCCCACGGGAACAGTGCTTTTTCCCGGGATAAAAAGTAGCCTATGTGCTATTCCAGGTCATTATCTACCTCTGTACCAAATTTCATCGAATTCCGTCCAGTAGATTTTGCGTGATTGAGTAACAAACATCCTCACAAACTCACAAATTCACAAACTCACAAACTCACATCCAAACTTTCGCATTTATAATATTAGTATGGATTGTTTTTGACATTTAGAAAAGTATCTAATTTGACTTGTCATCTACCCTATTCACCTGAGGTATCTGGGTGCGGAGTGTGCGTACTGCGCGGGCGGGCTGATGGCGCCGAGCTCGGCCGGCGAGCCCGGCCCGCTCGGCACCGGTTCCGGAAGCTGCATGTGTCGCGGGCTCGAGTGAGAACTCGCTGCAATTTAAGAAAAGTTATTTGATGAAATGCTGAGCTGACGTCCATTCAGTTAATACTAGGTTACTTGTAGTTGTTCTATGAGTGCAAATTGACTGGGCTACTTCTTAATAGAGAGCATGTTTAGTATAAACTGGAAGTAAAGCCACAACAGATCTTTCAACTAGTACCAAAATGTCCACTCCATTTAAGTACTGATACTGATCTTTGGTATTCTAACACTAATAACACAAATCTTGTAGATCCGCAAAGAGTAAGATTTTCTGATATAGGCATACTTTGCTTGATAGAAAGTTCTAATAATGTATCTTTGAACACTTTATAGTGAAAGAAATAAAGGCATTTTCATTTTTTTCATTTCCATCTGCGTATACATACAGCAAAGCATCATTACAATTAAACTCACGTATGGAATATTGACTCTTGATAATGACTTCATTGGCCCTCTGCCTTGGTATAACAAACGACTCCGGGAAGAAGACCCTCGCATCGCCGAAGCTCAGCGGGCGGCTCATCTTGTCAGGGTCGGACTTGTGCTTGGAGCCCGAGGTCCCCGACGACGAGGTCCCCGAGAAGGTGCCTGAGTACGTCCCTGACGTGTGCTGCGAGCGCATCTCCCGATCGGGGTAAGAGTCCTTAAGGCGGCGAGAGTCCGGGAATACTTTGTGGACTGGAAGGGAATAATAATTCACTGTATAGGCTTTCCTATTTCCAATATTTGATATTAGCTGTAGACTTGAGATGTCTAGCGACAACAATCTGAACTACATAGTGGTGGTGATGCATCCCCATCATAACATAGGCGTCGCCACACATGCATATGAGCATTAAAGCTACATAGGAAGCGATAGTTTTATTTGAAAGTTTGTAGAAGTCCTGCAGACCGTGAGACAGTTTTTTTTTTATAACATAGGGCGGCAAACGAGCAAGCGGGTCACCTGATGATAAGCGATCACCAATGATCAGTTTTTGTTCTCATAAGGCGTTATCTGTTCGAGTCAATTGGTACCTATACCAACCAAGTCAAATAGATATTGACTTACCTCCATAAGTCGGTGCGTACACATTCTCCCTGCTGTCCGAATGTTCCAACAATCTTCTCAGAGTGTTTTGCAGACCCTCGCCCGCACTGACTGCCCGGCGAGTGCTGCCTATACTCCGCGTCGTTGCATCTACAAAATGTCATTTTTTTAATTTAGAGACAAAATTTAGCTATCATTACATTGATACATTTAAAAATTGGGGTGCATGGAAGGAGCCTCCCCGAGTGACGCACTTAAAATTATGTATGCGTCCGGCGCACCCTGGGCAACAGTCTGCGAGGACGGCAAGTCGGTAACGCAGACTGGCCGATCCTTCCACCACGACTCAATGGCGAGATATAACCCTTCCCAACGGCCCTTATCAGGGCCATCCAAGAAGCCTGTTCGAAGGCTAGCAAAAACTGATGAGGCACAAACACACCCGCTTTTAAATCCAGCACTTCGGGTAATTTCCATCAATATAGAAGGATTCTCGGCTAACAAATCGGAAATCCTGTCAGAGATGTGCCTCAAAAACAACGTCAGCGTCATATGCGTGCAAGAGACGCATCGTGATATTAACCAATTAAGACCAAATATTCCCGGATTTACTCTCGTGGCCGAAATCCCTCATCCAAAACATGGCAGCGCTGTGTTTGTCAGTCCCAACGTCAAGGTGGTGTCAACATTCTGTTTTTCCGACAATTCGGTAGAGCAAATAACTATAGATATCGTTAATTGTTCTATAACATCAATATATAAACCCCCAAACGTTCCGTTTCAATTTCGCAAACCGGCCAATTACGAGAACCACCGCATCAAACTTGTAGCTGGCGACTTTAACAGCCATAGCACCAGCTGGGGCTACCGGGAAACAGATGCAAATGGTCAGGCAGTTGAAGAATGGGCAGAGGCAAACGATCTTTTGCTTATTCATAATGCTAAGCTCCCGGCTTCCTTCAATAGTTGCCGATGGCGACGCGGATACAACCCGGATTTATTTTTTTCCAGTTCATGTATATCCCACCATTGCATTAAAACAGTTTGCCCTCCCATTCCCAGAACGCAACATAGACCTATTATGTGCTCAGTACAACCCGTAGTTAATCCAGTTATCGTCCCATTCAAGCGCCGCTTCAACTACGCCAAAGCTAACTGGGAAAGATACGCACAAACTATCGACGACAACCTCCTAAATATATCACCAACACCTGACAACTACGATCAATTCATACAAGTGATAGCAACTGCATCACGACGACACATTCCACGAGGTTGTCGTACAGCTTATGTCCCAGGGCTGTCTAATGAATCCGCTGATCTGCTGAAACAGTATGAAGACCTGTATTCCAAGGATCCTTTCTCGGAAGGAACCATCCTAGCTGGTGAGGACTTATTGTCTCAGATCAGTGAGACTCGACGAGAGAGATGGACAGCCTTAGTCACGAACCTTGACCTTGCTCATAACAGCAAAAAAGCCTGGAACTCCGTTCGTAAACTTACCGGCGAACCACCAGCTGCTACGTCGCCAGGTCAGGTCACGGCTAACCAAGTGGCACACCAACTCCTACTCAATGGGAAGGCCGAACGTCGGCAGGGCACAACACCTAAATCTAGCTGTCCAGACTCTGGCAATCTTATCAGCCAATCTTTTACAATGCCAGATCTTGTTACAGCCATTAAAAGCTTAAAATCTGGTAAGGCTTCTGGTGTCGATGATTTATCTGTTGAACAAATTAAGAATTTAGGTCCAAACGCTATCTCCTGGTTGCTAAAAATGTTTAATTCTTGTCTGGCTACGGGTCGCATACCGCGTCTTTGGAGAAAGGCTAAGGTGATTGCTCTGCTAAAACCTGGAAAACCTGCAGATGATCCCAAAAGCTTTCGACCCATATCTTTACTGTGTCATACCTATAAACTGCTGGAAAGAATGCTGCTAAACCGCTTGGTCAGTATCGTCGAACCTAAGCTTATCCCGGAACAGGCTGGATTCCGACCAGGAAAATCATGCTGTAGCCAAACATTAAACCTCACTCAACACATTGAGGACGGGTTTGAGCTGGGTCACGTAACTGGGGCAGTGTTTGTTGATCTTTCCGCTGCGTATGACACAGTAAATATCAAGCGACTTCTTTGGAAGGTTGGTGAAATGACTGGCGACCATGCATTCACAAAAATATTGAGTGAGCTGCTCCGCAACCGGCGCTTTCAGGTCCATCTTCTTTCAGAAAAGAGTCGGTGGAGATCACTTAAAAATGGCCTTCCGCAGGGTAGTGTTCTTGCGCCACTACTATTTAATATTTATACGAATGACCAGCCTTTCTCCTCCAAACACAAACAGGTTCCTGTACGCCGACGATCTGGCACTTACTTCCCAAGCTCGGTCTTTTGAAGAGGTTGAAAGGAATCTCACGGGGGCACTCAATGAATTGAGTTCCTATTATGAAGAGAATTCCTTGAGACCGAACCCTTCAAAGACGCAATCTTGCGCATTCCATCTGCGTAATCGAGAGGCCCGGAGGCCCCTTTCTGTCCAATGGCAAAACACTCAAATCGCTCACTGCTCCACTCCCAGGTACCTTGGTATCACCTTGGACCGATCACTGTCTTTTAAGCAGCACTGCCTCAACAACAAACAGAAAGTGGGTACTCGAAACAATCTGCTGCGCCGATTAATGTCCACCAATTGGGGAGCCTCACCACAAGTCCTGCGTACGACTGGATTGGCTCTTTGTTTTTCGGCAGGTGAATATGCTAGCCCAGTCTGGAGCCGATCAGCGCACACTCAACAGGTGGATACAGCTCTAAACGACACATGCCGGATTATAACAGGCTGTCTCAAACCAACCCCTGTGGAGAAGCTGTATCCGTTGGCTGGCATTGCGCCTCCGGACGTCCGTAGAGATGTGGCTGCCTCTATTGAAATGGTCAAAAGGGTAACCGACACTCGATACCCACTTTACGACCATGTGCCGGTTACCCAAAGACTGAAGAGCCGCCATAGCTTTATTAAAGAAGTGCTGCCTTTGATTGGTGAAGCCTCGCAGTCTCGGATTGACTTATGGAGGGAGAGATACCCCGCAGCGTCACCCAACCCGCTATCAGAGCACCTCCCCCCTGGATCTGGTCTACCTTGGCCGACATGGAAGTCTATAAACAGACTCCGGACACAAGTCGGCCGAAGCAAAGAAAATATATCCAGGTGGGGATATAGCTCGGAAACAGCCTGTTTGTGTGGTGCCTCTCCCCAAACTATGGCACACTTACTATCTTGCCCAGCGTGTCCTACTACCTGTACGCTAAAAGACCTGTATGACGCAACAGATAATGCTGTATTTGTGGCGTCATATTGGTCATCACAAATTTGACCCGCCGAGTCGACACGCTAAGAAGAAGAAGATTTAAAGAAAGAAAGAAAGAAAATTCTTTAAAGATGACTTATGTGTGAATCATTTTTTATTTTTTTATATATTTCATTTTATGCATTTAATTATTCGTTCATTTCAAAGTCGTAAAAATACTCACAAGGATTACAGCACGCGTCATTGGTGAGCGTGCTCGAGCTGACGAGGTGACAGCCGCCCGCGGCTATCGCCTGGCCCAGCCCACTGCTCATCTGTAACAATATAGCCAGTTATAGAATGTTCTTTCTTCCAGTGAAGGAAAACATCGTAGGATGACCATGCGCACTAGTTTTGTTTATTTAATGTGTATGTATACAACTACTGCCACTTGATGGCAGTATAGTCGTCAAGTCATGTCAGATGCCTTTAGGCAACTTGAAATAAATCTGACACCAGTGTTATTTATAACACAATCGATAAGAAGAAACATAATAGTATGGACCAGTAGCGGATTTAGTGGGCTACCCACCCACCGGCCCCCTAGAAAAACTTCCAGGATCCGACCTTGGTACGGACGACCCTTACATTAAAATCATTGCTATTTCACCTGTGTCACTGACTCACCAACACCGCTCTACGCAGCTGAACTAGGTCATGACTCTGACCTTTCCAACAATTATGAGTCATTGGTGATTGCTTAACACTTATATTTTACATAATAGCACTAAAAAAGGTACTAGTAGGAGAGTTGTGGAGGAAAAAAACATTACGCGCCGACCGCATATAAAATGTGATATGGTAAGGAAGAAATTTTCATTTTCCATTTTATTGAAGTAGCTAGAGATCTCTGCTCTGCGGCCACAGCCCTCGCGGGCGACACGCCATGGGAGTTGGTGGCGGAGGTGCTCGCCGAGGTGTACCACTTCGTGGCAAGCCGGAAAGAAATCGGCGAGCGCCCCTCGCCGGAGATGGTCCGGCGGGTCCGCTTGCGAGGGCAAGCGGAACTCATGCGGAGGTGGGAGGCGGACCTGGCGCAGGCCGAGTACGGTGTGCGCACAGTGGAAGCTCTGCGTCAGGTCCTGGAGAGATGGATGTTGAGGCGGCGCAAGCCTCTCACCTTCCGCATGACGCAGGTGCTCACCGGGCACGGTTGCTTCGGTGGGTACCTGCACCGCGTGGCCCAGAGGGAGGCCGAGCCAGTCTGCCACGATTGTGGCGATGCTCAGGACACTGCTCAGCATGTTCTCGAGCAGTGTCCCAGATGGAGCGGGCAGCGCCATGATCTGGCGGCTGCACTGGGCGAAGTGGACCTGTCGCTCCCGAGTGTCGTCAAGGCGATGATCGAGAGCGACAGGGCCTGGGAGGCAATGGCCTCCTTCTGTGAGACTGTTATGTCGCAGAGGGAGACCGAAGAAAGGGACCGCGAGGACCATCCCCTCGCGGACCCGATTAGAAGACGGCGGAGGGGTGTGCGACACAGGCGCTACCTTGCGCGCCTGCAAGCGCCGTAGAGTGTGGGACTGGTTGTCCCACCCGGCGGCAGGGGTCTTCCAGGTGTCGGAAGGTGCCCCTGAAAATGGTGAGTCCGGTCTCCGATAACAGAGACCGGCCAGTCGCTGAGGCGCCTTGTGTTAGATAGATCCGAGGCGCCTCCCTGTAAAGCGGCCGATGGCATCCGCAGGGGGTTTTAGTGGGTAGTCTGGGCCGGCTAGCGGCCCAGGAGTCCCACACTCTGTGTGTAAAGGCATTTCCCCCTGCGAATCAAAAAAAAAAAAAAAAAAGGTCATGACTCTGACCTTTCCAACAATTATGAGTCATTGGTGATTGCTTAACACTTATATTTTACGTAATAGCACTAAAAAAGGTACTAGTAGGAGAGATGTGGAGGAAAAAAACATTACGCGCCGACCGCATATAAAATGTGATATGGTAAGGAAGAAATTTTCCATTTTATTGAAGTAGCTAGAGATACCCTTGACTTTGCGGATTCATTATTAAAAGGGCTGGAGTACTAACCCTTAAAGGAAGTTCCTGCTTCCTATCCAGCACTGTCTCAGACTTGACGTAGAAGGCTTTGCTCTCTGCGAGAAGCTCGACCGCCGACTTGCGTTTCTGCTGCGGCTGCGGTGCGAGCGAGCGCGACTGCGACATGCCGTCCTTCTTCCGCGGTAGCTTGAAGCTCGCGAACAGGGAGTCTGCTAAGCGACGCCTGGAAAATACCATTGTTATTGTGATAAGAAAATTGGAGGACTGCATTCGATTTCGCAACAAACGAAGAGCACATCTCTAGCGTATCACTTCACTTCACTTGGATTGGTCGACATGTGGGGCATGAAGGCGATGATGGCGTCGTTTAAGTAGTTATAGTTTTCCTCACTAACCTTGGAGGAGACTCAAAGGACCTAGAGAACGAGGTAGCGTTGGCGGCTCCCTCGAACTTCTTCCGGACCTCTTCGACCTTCGACCACCCTGACTCCACGTTCAGCCGCCTGGTAAGCGGCAGCGTTTGTGACGCATGCTTCGTCAGCTCCTCCCTGGTTCTCTTTACCGACACCTGGAAAATATTTTATTTTTATCAGTATCACGTCTTTATCCCTTACGGGGTAGACAGAGCCAAGAGTTTTGAGACTCAGGCCATGTTTAGCTAGAAAGTGGGCTTATTGGTGGTATGGAGCTTCAAATATTATTATAGAGACAGGACAGGTTGCTAGTCCATCGTCTATAAGAACAATACCCAGTCGGTTGCAGTCACAGAACATATAAAAGAGGTTAGAAAGGAGTTGTGGGCGGGGCCGGCGCGCCAAGCATGCGAGCGACCGCTCGTATCTTTACAAAAACACGTGACCGCGCCGTTTAGTCGCTCGCGAACTCTAGCGGAGTAAGTATTGCGAAGCGCTGCTTCAAAATTGTACGAAAATGCCTTCATGTGCGGTAATTACTTGTCGAGCGAGAAGCCAAGAGTTTAATATAAACAAAGGATGCGTTTCTTATAATCGGTAAGTAAAAAAACCTCTAGTAAATACGATATTTTAGTCAAAATCTTTCAAAGGTCATTAAAATATATTTTTTTCTCCAAAAAATATACATTGCTGTCTGCATGCGTTCGTTATTTTTGCAACGTCAAACGTACCGCGTAGTGGAGTGCGCGGCAACAACGTGGCATTAGCTCTAGTGCTGGGCGTAGTGAGAGACGATATTTATAGATATCGTCTTTCAAAGTCATATATTTATAAATGTTATAAATTAATGTTAATGTGGAAAGACTAAATTAAGTAATGCGAATAATTATTATTATAACAAGCTTTTATTTAACTTGCAATATATGTATGTATGTATGTTTGTCCGGGTGGAATCTTGCAACTGAATTATAAAAACCAGTTATTTTAACCGATTGAGCTGTTTGGTATACGTGCAAAAAACAAACCAAGCGACAACTTCTTAATAAATATATCTTGTTCCAAGGTCAATAAATATAAGATTGTAAGAAATGTACTTTGTTTTATTTTCCATTTTACTATATCACTTTTGTATGTAACAGTATTGTTGTTTGAATTATGTTATTGTTTAATAACAAAATTCAATATCGATAATTAAGTCATTTAAAGTTTAGTCAAGCACTAGCGTAGTTTACAAACACAATCACACTAATTGTACATCGATTGTGTGCTTGCGTATGATTGGTTCAGTTTGAAATTTCGTGATGACGTGGCGCTATGATTGGCTAGATTGGAAATTGCAAATGTGTGGTAACGGTGAAAGGTGGGGCGGATTAGGCGACACTGGTTCTCATAGAAACGGCGCATTATAGCCATTCTAACCTCTTTTATATGTTCTGTGGTTGCAGTCCTCGCTTGGATACAGATTAAAGGAGTGGCAAGCGAGGGAGCTGAATTTAAGTACTAACAGTCAGTATGTATTTTTGCTTTGAAGAGGCCAAATGCTGGGTCAGCAGTTGGATTTCTTTGGCCAGCAATTTCAGATCAAGATATCCCTGAACATGGGTTATAACCTCAGGAATGGAGTCCCGGTTCCTCAGGCCGCGGCTCTCGTGGCATCTCTCTATGAACTGCTGTCGGCGGAGCGACAAGGTAGCTGCGCGACTCTCCTCATCGTCCAGACACCTGAAACACAATAGACAGATAAAACAGTAGAGCAACTCCATACAAATGGCCCGATTTGACGCACGCACACAGACAAGCGCGTTTACACGGCCGCTAAGTGGTCATCGGTACCTAAGACGCAGGAGCGTCACGAGACACGATGTGCGCCGCTCACGCTCAGTCTGGTCAAAGAGTATATAATCACTACGTTTTAAGAGTCGGGACTCCCATACAAAAAAATGGACTATGAAACGGGAGCGAAACAGGGCCGCCAATATGAAGGCCACAAATGCTTAACATTGTGCCAACATCAAGAAAAAAAAATAGGGATGTGGTACATCACACTTATTATCGACTTATCGGTATTAGTATTTATCGACCGTTTATCGTAGGTAGGTAGGTAGGTCGATATCAGCATTTGCCGACCGTAGGTAGTAGGTAGGTGATCTAATAGTGACCCACGCGGCGTGGGCCACGCCCACAGTTTTATTTTGGGAGGAATTAATGAACACCAGTTTTATGTCTTTCAAAGTATATTTCTTTTACATGTTTTTATAGACGAAAAATGACAATTCCTTAACTCCAGGCTGTGCTCCAGGTTAGAAGTTCTGCAACACAAAAAAAAAACATAACTATTAAATAGTTAAAAACCTTTTCCGTTATGAGTACTGGTTATTTTTCTTGTACTTTTTCGGTCGAAGCCGCGGGCAAAAGCTAGTATTACAATAAATGTAATTATGACAATGTACTTCAATATGGTGGTGGCGAGTGGTAGAGCGCCCGCCTGTGGATGCAAAATCCCAGGTTCGAATCCTGCCCGGGCTACATTAGTTTGTACACCAATCTGACTCATGTATGGTAGTTTTCATCGACCACCACTTGCTTCCGGTGAAGGAAAACATCGTGAGGAAACCTGCACTCTGTGTTGATGATTATCAACTAGTGTGTGAAATGGAGAAGGCAATGGCAAACCACTCCATTAAAATTGCCAAGAAAGTCGTTGTGTGTGTTTCATTCCATATAATGACCACGTCCCCTCAGTCATGAGGAAATACGACTAATACCTAATACTTCAATATATAAAAATGCTTACTTGGACTATGTGATCTTTTTCTTTTAGTGTCACTCACAGTAAAATTTTCTATAGAAGTTAAAGGTTCTGAAATAGAATAAAATTACAGAGTAGGTAAGTGGCTGATTATGCGAAGTTAATATTGCAGAACATGTTATTAATACAATATACTTTAATATATGAAAATACTTACTTGGACTATGTGATTTTTTACTTATGGAGTCAAGAAGTTGAAGTCTCTGCAACACAATCAATTTGTTTAGTAAATTGGCAAGTTCTGCAAAGTTAACATTGTACATACGTAATTATTACAATATACTTTTTTCCCAACCTTTTGTATTCCACTGCTGGGCAAAGGTACAATATACCCGTACTTTAATATGTAAAAAGTGCTTACGTGGACTACGTGTCCTTTTTCTTTTAGAGTCACACTCAATTGAAAATTCTGAAGTTGGAAGATTCTGCAACACATAAGAAAATGAATTTGCAGAGTGACATCCAATAAAATAAAATAATAAAACAAATATAATTTACTAACCCCTAACAGTGTGGCTGTAGTAATTATGATCATCCAAAACATTTTTCCTTTTCATATGTTAGATATGTAATGGAAAGCTGAGGAACAGGTCATCAATACATGGAACAGCATTTTTCTTAAACTGCATTTTCTTATTCTTGAAATCTTTTGTAAGAAAATGCTTGCCACATACATATTTTAATTGGTTCAATTTTTTCAATTGGCACATTAATCAAATTTTTGTTTCCGGTAGCTGCTACCCATTGCCTACAGCTGAAAATAAGACTAGATTAAAATTTGTATGCATGTTCTGTATTGTACATATTAATTAGTTATGATCTGAACATAAACTTAGGGGTACATTAAAAGTAGTCACGATTATTAAGAGGATTTGCCAAGCCAACAACATTTATCCTTCTAATACACCGTTTTGTATACATATATCAATATACCTAATAAGCTTTTCCTTCAATAGATTAAATTATAAACCATTCTTAAGATTTTTTTTATATTTTAATTTGAAACGAAAATTATCGATAAAATTTACAAACACTATACTTATCAGCACTATTGTTTACATGCAACTAAGGTTATACCTTTTAATTTACCCGTTTATCTAATTTACAATGAAATTTATGACCAACGTAGTTATATCCACGATAATAATATAGATTTTGTACTTACCGATCTTCTTCTAATGGAAATTTTGCCATGAAAATTCTTTTTGACCGTCCATTCGATACGTTTTTATTTCACAAATTTCGCACTTTTTCCTGTTCAATCCGCTCATATTTGCTTTATATTTGTATTTCTACCCCTAGACGCTATAAAATTTTAAGAAAATTAGGCAGATTGCTTTAAAAAAGAGCACAGAATAATAATTAATATTCAGCGATCTTTTCAGAAAACCACACAAACAACAATAGAGAAACGTCAATGTTATAGCATGGCGGTCTAAGATGGCGGTGAAGTATAATGCGATAAAAATTGAATGCCGTCAATTGTTCACTGCTTTGTAGGTATGAATAATCTTTCGAACATAGACGTATTAAAAATTCGCTCCCGTTTTCATACGATCGTTTTTTTTCTTTGGAGTTGCGCCAGGCTGAGTCTGGTCGCGGACGCGGATCGAGACGCCTCTCGCGCTGTGTCTGCTCGTTGTGTACCTAAGTTTCATTCGTGACGTAGTTAAATAGCGCTATGTATTATTACATATTACTTACAGTTAATTATTATAATGGACGCGTCACGATCACGCATGTATTGCTGTGTTTACGGATGCCTTAATTCAACTGTTATTACACCAACTATGTCATTTTTTAAACTTCCTGCAAATGCTGAAAGGTAAAATAATACCACAATCACTTTTTAGTAGTTTGTTACTTTTGTTATGAGTAGTTTGCCTAATAAGCATATAAAATGGAAAACACTATACAGTTTGGACTTTTTACCGCCTTCCTTATGTCAGGGGCATAAGCGTTGTTATGGAACTGCAAGTGTTTAGTGAGATGTGCTGTTTGCCATACATAAAATAAGTACATGTAACTTATATAAAGGCAGGTTCTATCAAACGGCAATTGTAAAAAAATATCTATAACTGATCGAGTGAGTACTTAGGTAGGTACATCAACCACTGAAACATTTAGACAAAATGTTGTATGGAGATAATTTAAGTACCGAGAACGGACATATGCTATAGTTTGCCCGCAACTTCGCTCACGTAAAATATATAACGCCAACGAAATGCGCCTACACACATACTAGGTATACAAACTACACGCCTGCTTTACGTTTTGTAGGCACCAACCCTAGTGCTCCGCCTAGCCGTAGGTATAAACTTCAAGGACACGACTCAGTTGCTCTACTGCTTTATCTCTGTCTATTGTGCCTGAAATTTGAATAAAGAGGTACTTCAGCCATTTTAGGACAAGCATACACTAGTTTCCACATTATATCAAAAAGCCAGGATTGATGATGACCATTTAAACTATTTATCTATTGAAAAGCTTATCCACTTGGTAGTATGGTATCCTGACCTGAGTTCTTATTCTTATTTTTCCAATTCTTATAAACTATACGATGTGTGTGTGTGATGTGTGTGTGTTAGGCTGGAGGTAGGATAGGCCAGCCATAACGTCTTATGATGATCATCATTATCATCACCTCGAGTCGAAATGTCAAAATTAGATTTTCTTTAACCTATATTTGGCCACTTCCACTGTGCTATAGTTGGCCTCACTGAGATCATCCAAGGTACAGGAGTAAGGGATGATGATGACGGGGAATTTACCTAGCGGGCTGGGCGAGGTGGGACCGGCATGGTTGGTAGCAGGACAGGGCGGCCATGATGCCTGATGATGGTGAAGACGACCCCGCTCATCATTCGGTCACCACCGCCGTCGATCTCCTACGCCAAGACTTTCTGTAACAATCAGAGTTATAATAAGTATATTTATAGTACCTAAGTAATATAAAACTAGCTACTATCATTTCGCAAACATGAAGTGCAGCAGTGGTTCTATATCATGGCAAGCAATAACCCAGTGTCCGGCAGAGGGATGGGTGTTGGTCTTGTTGTGCACCTCTTGTACGTACCGGCACTCCTGTACGGGGGTACAGGCTATTGTGTGAGTGCAACGAACAAGACAAGAATTGCCAAGTGTGAAATTAACGCTCGATAAATCGATAAGAAAAGTACAGTCTTCCGTTGCTGGGTCAAAATGATGCAGTATACTAATTATTACGAACTTTTATTTTACTAACCACTGGTTAGTTAACGAGTTAACATTCACAGTACCACGACCAAAAGCCAAGGTTCAAATAGGTCCGCGTTAAAACTCAATTAAGGTTGGTACTATGAATAATTATCATGACTCGACGAGTACCTAATACAATAGTTTCTGGACTTTCACATTTGTCTTTTGAATGTTTTATTGTGGGATGATGATGACGTTCAATAGTTTAAGAAATTGTTTAAACTACTTATCATATTTAATGATCATCTTGTAAAGATAGATAGATAGATAATACGTTTATTTGTAAACGATTTGCTATGACAATGCTTGATTTAATCATTACTTTAAGTTACATATGAATAATATTAATTATCTACGATATACTTTTATCCGGTCCGGTCACACACAGCACAAAATTTTTGCCTACTGAATATAATAGTTTCTCTCTGTGTCCCTACAAGGATTTTTTTTAGGTGGGTGGGCCACATTATAAATATTTAAAACAATGAGACGATATAATAAAATATACGTATCCCGGTTAGCCAAAATGGGCACTGGCCAAATTTCTACCAGCTGTATTAATGGTGCGAACAATGGAATGTCGGGTTATTGGGCCATTATGATGCCACAGTATAATATTATTTACAGTACATCTTTACAGAGGACTGCGAGTGCGCCGGTGGCGCAAAATGAAATGTCTACAAATGAAATGCGATCGAATACTTTCGATTTGAATATGAATCCACCTAAATCTAGTGCATCTAGTGCTATCAAACCAATAGTGCGTAACAGTGCCTGTAGTGCGATTAATATACGTCGGGAAGTGAGTTGTGAACAAGATGTAGGGAATTCTGAATGGCAGGTTGTTCGTAATAAGTCAGCGAAGCGATATAAGTTAATAGGACAAAAAGGCTGTGCTCCTATAGCGCCTAACGGTAAATTCAGAGCGGCGGAGGTTAAAGTACCTCTCCTTATATCAAATGTAAGTAAAGATACTAGTGAGGATGACATTATTAATTACATAAAGGAAAAAACTAATGAATATGTCTCCTTAAAAAAGATAAATATGAGGCAAACAAAAGTGTATAACTCATATAAATTGTATGTTTCTAAATTAAAAATAGATTTATTTTTAGATGATAAGTTCTGGCCTAACGGCATAACTTTCCGCCGTTTTGTGCATTATATGTACAAAACTAGGCCGAAATCTGATAATAGTCATAGTTTAAGTAAATAATTTTCATTATGGATTTAACACCGAACAAATATATGACGTTTGTAAGCTTTAATTGTTGTTTTGTTACGCGGTCCTTTGAAGACTTGCAAAATATTTGTAATAAATGTGACGTGCTGGCCCTCCAGGAGACCTGTTTACTTGCTGACGACATTCCATTGCTGGGAACTATATCCACAGACTTTGAGTATACAGGAAAGTCTGCTGTTGACACATCAACTGGTCCACTACGGGGTAGATCATATGGTGGAGTGGCCCTCCTTTGGCGTAAGGGCATTTTCGATAGTGTCACAGTATTAAAATGCAATAACGACCGTCTTGTAGCCATCCAGGCCACTATAAATAAGCGTGAAATTGTTGTATTTTCAGTATATATGCCAGTAAATGATGATCATAACCTAGCTATGTTTAATGAAGTATTGGGTGAAGTAAAGGCGATTGTTGAGAGTGTAAATGTCGAATCGGTATTTATTTTGGGCGACTTAAATGCACACCCACATAAACTCTTTTATAATGAACTTTGTAATTTTTGCACGGAAATGAGTTGGGTATGTGCGGATGTAGAAAAGTTAGGCTTGAGGGATGAGACATACACATTCGTCAGCGCGGCCCACAGGACAAGGAGCTGGTTAGACCATTGCGTGGTCTCACAATCTGCATGGCAGACTGTTCGGGAGGTGGAGATTTTAGAGGATGTTTTTGTATCGGACCATTTGCCTTTGTTTGTCACATGCGACTTGAATGTGGTACGGTCAAAATTGCCAGCAATTAGTATACCTCAAAATTCAGTAACATGGGGCGAAAGAAGTGAGGAGGAGATACTTAAATATCGCGAGCTATGCAATAATGGTCTTCGTGAAATAGATTTTCCTCCGAACTCGTGGAATGCAGTCGAGGCGCGTGTAGTATAAGTAGCCATACCTTAGTGTTAGATAAACTGTACCATAGTATTGTACATGTCCTAAGTAACGCAGCTAGTCACTCTCACGAGCGGCGTGGCCAAGGGTCAGGCAAGGGTAGGCATATTGCTGGTTGGAACAAACATGTACACGAGGCGCACAAGCAGGCCAGGCTTCACTATCAGGTTTGGTTGTCATACAGCAGACCAACTTCTGGTGAAATATACAATCGCATGTGCAAATCGCGAAAAATCTTCAAAAGTCGATTAAAATGGTGTCAGCAAAATCAGAACCAAATTAAAATGGATATATTAGCGAAGCATAGATCAGCAAAAAGTTTTTCTCGATTTTGGAAAGCAACTAGAAAACTTGATGTCAAGCCTGGTTTGCCAGCGAGTGTCGATGGGAAAAGTGAGCCCACTTGTATTGCAGAATCGTTTAAGGACCATTTTAAAGTTGATTCTCCTCTGGGCTCATCGGTCCCCGTCTTTGAATCCGTGTCAAAGTGTAAAGGGGAGGCTCCGCTGATACGGGTTACATCTAAAGAAATAAAGACTGCTCTTCAAAACATGACCGGTGGAAAATCCCCTGGACACGATGGTATCAGCGTAGAACATCTAAAGAACGCGGGTGTTCACCTCCCGAGGATACTGGCCATGTTCTTCTCATTGTGCATAAGTCACTCCTATTTGCCTCACGACTTACTCAAAACTATAGTAGTGCCTATTGTGAAGGACAGGACTGGTGATGTATCGAGTAGGGAAAAACTATAGGCCGATCTCATTGGCAACCACAGTTGCAAAGGTTCTGGACAGTGTGCTCAATTCTCATCTAGAAAAAGTTGCTAATATACATGACGCACAGTTCGGGTTCCGACCCGGACTATCCACTGAAAGCGCAATAGTGAGCTTGAAGCACGCTGTTCAGTATTATACTGATAGGAGAACACCGGTACACGCCTGCTTTCTCGATCTCCTCGCAGGCTTTTGACTTAGTGTCATATAACAAACTCTGGGTGAAACTGGAGTGATAGGGGGTTACCGGTTGAAATATTGAATTTATTCAAATATTGGTATACCAACCAAACAAACTTTGTAAAGTGGTCTGGATCTCTTTCAGAAGCATATGTATTGGAGAGTGGAGTGAGGCAGGGCGGCTTGACATCTCCTACACTCTTCAATATATATGTAAATGATCTCATCGTGGAGCTGAGCAGCATGCGTGTCGGTTGTCGAATAGATGATGTGAGCATTAATAATATTAGCTACGCGGACGACATGGTGCTGCTCAGCCCGACGGTGGGCGGTCTAAATAAGTTGATCGGAGTTTGTGAGTCGTATGCTGCTGAACATGGGCTCAAGTACAATGTTAAGAAGACAGAGTACATGGTCTTTAAGGCCGCCGGCAAATGTCCCGAACACACAATTAATATTACCCTTAATGGCATGAACATCAAGCGTGTGACAAGATTTAAATATTTGGGGCACATAATTGTCGATGACCTTAAAGACAACTTGGACATTGATAGAGAGCGTAGGGCACTGGCGGTTAGAGGTAACATGTTGGCTCGCAGATTCGCGCGGTGTACCAAACAAGTCAAGGTCACGCTCTTTAAAGCATACTGCAAGAACATGTACACCGGGAATCTGTGGGTCAACTATACTAAAAACCCCCTGGATGCCCTGCGCGTTCTATATAATAATGTGTTCAGAATGATGGTGGGGCTGCCCCGTTTCTGCAGCGCGTCGGCAATGTTTGCCGAGTACAACATTGATGGGTTTGCGGCCCTTATCCGCAAAAAAAACAACTTCGCTTATCCGCAGAGTGCGGGGCAGTCACAACAGCATTCTGTGCACTCTGGCGGATAGGTACACGTCGCCGCTGTGGAGGTGCATGGTGAGGAGGGTAATATTTGAAACCCACTCAATTACTTAGTTTTAATTTTACTATTTAACTCGGTCTAGACTAACATAGAATAAGACTTACTAACATAATATGGATCTAGTTATCTGAAAATAAAAGATTTTTATTTTTTATTTTTATTTTTTTTACAATTGCTTGAGCCCGACCTAATGTGAAACATAATAAATATAATTCGAATTCATTCAGTTGGAAGAGCAAGGTCGTATAAAGACCTGGTCGCGGGTTCAAGTCCTGCTCGCATGGAATTTTTTCACCATATCTAATTTTATATGAGAGTACTTTAGTACCCATTGCATCTGAGATGCTCAAAAATCCAAAAATAAATCATTTTATTTTTATTTTGCTTTGCGTGAATTTTTCTCGAGAACAGTGCTTTTTCGCGGGATAAAAGGTGCCCTACGTCCTTCTCAGTACTTCTTATTAGGTAAATGCGAAATTTCAGGAAGATTGGTTTAGTAGATAACGTATGGAGAATGGAGGACGCATGCGGGGATGAAGTCGCGCGCCAACGATATGAAAAAGCAGCATGAAAAGATCACATATTTTCCGCGTCCAATATGCCGGCCGGCATTCTGGCGTGAAGTTATTTTATTTACGGTTTTTAAATTCGCGATTATTTGATCCAATCACAGCGACTGGGTATGTTCCCCTCCCGCAAAAATCGGTAAACTGTGATGTTCTGACCAAATATATGCTGTGGTGCTTCCACTCGGATATACGCTTGCTAATTACTTATTAGGCTAAACTGGGCTAATTTGGCCGCACGTGGGAGTTGGCGAGAGTTATGTTATATAGAGGGTCGTTCAGTTGTGTCAAATATAAGTTTGGTGCTTTCGTATTTCCACTGTTTTGAACAATTTTAGTTTAGGAAACTTTAAAAGAAGCTGACTAATGAACTTGAAATTACGAGAGCGTTTGATGTGATTTTCAAGATGGTCGATTCCGATTAGGTACCTAGTACTATTTACCAAATCAAATTTACGCGACTAATACTAAAAAATATGTTGTTTATTTTTTTAAATTTACATAAATGCATTTGCGATAAGCTCGCCTTTGCGCTTATTTTTGTATTTACTTATTTTGTTACAACTTTTTTACTTTTTCCTATAAATGGTACAATAAAGTGTTGATCTATCTATCTAAAGAATGTAAGTAAGTAGGTATACCTACTACATTTTTAATTTTTTACAGTTAATTTACCTATCTTTCCGTGGCTTCGACGAACATTCTGTTACGAAAATTTTACAAGACCCATGGAGATAGTATATTCATTCACAGTTCTTACACCTGCCAATTTCATTGAAGCCCGAGCTCATAAAATCTCATAATTGTGTACAATTACCGCGATTAGCCGGTCTTACTGAGAAAAACCTGGCGAACTTTCGTTTTCCCGCCAAACGGCTTTCTAGTCCAATCTAAACCCCGTTTAGTAATTAATTCACATTGTGATAGCAATCTTTTCAATTGTCCTTTAACGTGTAGTTACAACATTGAAAAAATTCTATGTTGTAACTACTAAAGTGTGTTGTGTAGTGCATGGGTGTAGTCCTAAAGCATCTCTCTCAGCCGAAAGACGTCCACTGCATAAGTACAGTCCTAAAGCATAAATTTATTATTATATCGTCCATCAAAAGAGCCGGCTAGAAACACATTATAAGAGTCATGGCGCTACACTGACAAGAACTTATTTAAGAAGCTAAATATAAAAAAATTAAAAACACGACTGTCAGCCTATGTCACTCGGAAGAATGCAAGGAATCTAAAAATACCTCTCACATCAAAATCTGTTAAGCCATTCAGGACTTAGGTGGAATAAAGAAACTTACATAGATACATGAATCTTGAAAACATAAAACTCCTTTTTTGGTCAGTCGTATAAAAATGGAACCTCGACTTGAATTTCATTTTAAAATAAGTATGTACCTATTTTAAAACAATTAAATTGGCATTGTAATTAAAAAAAGTAAAATAACGGTTAAGAACATATAATATAAAAAATTATCTACGGTAAGAAGGTAAAAAGTGTATCTACTTACTTATACATAAATATATCTAATTAATGCATTAAAAGCATGGAAACAGTTAATTTACCTAGTAAGTAAACAGAGCAAAGATAATATAAGTAAAACTTATAAAAGAAAGTTCTCTAAAAATGATAAAACGTAGTTCCAGCCCAGCTGATAAGATTTGCTAAGGGCCTAATCATTTTTATTCGCAATAATTATTATTACCTACCTATTGATATACAATACAATACAAAAATACTTTATAATTACATGGTATAGATACATTAATTAACTTAAAAGTTAAAACTAAAAAAAGAGAGGAGGTGAGCAAAAGGCAGTCTTATCGCTGTAAGCAATTTCTTCCAGGAAACCATTTGAAAAATTGCTGAAGACGAAATATATAATATACCAAAAAATAAATCTTTATTAAATTAATAAAATTCATTTTCAAGACGAATTAAACAAGCCCAAACTGAAGCGCTTGCGTTTTATAGCTTTTCGACTTCAACTCATAGTTGTCAACAATTTTTACCTATATTTTTTTCAAAATAAGCTATTGAATAGAGTACACACACAAAAATACAGTATTTGTAGGAAAAAACTAATCTATAGGTACCTAACGGTGTATCTACTTATATTAGTTACAAATTTGATTGAAGAAACAAATTTAGTATGTTTACCTATCTACTATACCTATATTTCTTTGATAGTATTTGATACGCAGATAGGAAATATACCTAGTATTTATATTCAATCTGTAAGTACCTAATAATAAAGATTTTGGATTGGTTAATACATATTTTCATTTCTATTGGTTCTCTTAAAGAATCTTACAATTTATCACAAGTCCTTTATTGATTAGTTCTGCTAAACTTATTGGCTTGGAGAACAAACCAATGGAAAAAATGTAAATAGGTACCTACATATAATAGTATGATTTCATTGGATATCCGATTTTATCAGAGATATTTAATTTATCTTATACATGCAAAAGTATACCTACAAAGATGTCCTTCAATAAATAGTATAAAACAAAGACGCTGCTTTACGCGTGTCCCGCTGATTTTCTAAACAACGCAACGTATTTTAATGCGGTTTTCACTATCGTTTAGGTAATTTCTTCCGGATAGTTTATTTACAGGTACATAATACACATGCAAGCAAAACTGGGGCTAGAAATAAATTCTCAGACATTTTTATCAAAGTTACATAGCCAAGTCCTAGAAATCAGAAATTTTATAGAGTCCCTTCATATAATGTCACCCTCCGCTCACACCTGTTTCCCTTAGGTATAGGTACATATAAGCAGGTAGTACATTTCTGTTACATAGTAGGTAAAATCTAAAGGAAAAATTAATATTTTCTTACATACTTACTGCATACATAGTTACATTAATTTTATTTAACCTATTCATAAAAATCCGTTCTGTAGATTTTGCGCGAATGATATACCTAATATGGGTATTAAACTTGCATTATAACTTTTGTAATTATAATATTAATACCTAGCTGAGATTAGTAGGATGTATTATGTACTTAGATTATTGAAAATGCTCCTTAAGTATCTCTTTCTTTAGTCGTATTTCCTCATGACTGAGGATCGTGGCCATTATATGGAATAAAACACACAACGACTGTCTTGGCAATTTTAATGTAGTGGTTTGCCATTGTCTTCTCCATTTTACACGCTAGCTGACAATCATCAACCAGAGTGCAGGTTTCCTCACGATGTTTTCCTTCTCCGGAAGCAAGTGGTAGTAGATGAAAACTAACATGAGTCAGATTGGTATACAAACTCATGTAGTCCGGGCAGGATTCGAACCGGATTTTGCATCCACAGGCGGGCTCCCTACCACTCGGCCACCACCGCTTCCTTCCTTTAGTATAAACAATTATTAATAATACTTATGCCATCATTTTCGTAACTCACTCAAATATGCGCATTCTAATGCTGGCGCTTCACATCGCTATTCGGTGTTCGCGTATTCGGTGTAAATTGACGTACATTGCTTTGTTTTGTTTCGTGTCAATAAATAGCTAATATAAAAACTACGCAATGTACGTCAATTTACCCCGAATACGCGAATACCGAATAGCGATGTGAAGCGCCAGCATAACGATGATCATGCCTGAGAATGGCATGACTTTTAAAAAATATAACACTAGTACATTCCACTCTATGACTAAATACACGGCACGTCAGTAGTGCTGTGCACTTGTTTTAAATTAAAATAATTATAGAGGAAAGATGAAGACAGGTTGTACTTGCCGTGAGAAAAGTGTTTTTATTTGCGGTTTTTATAGTCTTTGGAATGGCGGAAATTAGATTACAAATTAATATTGTTGTGTTGTATTGTCACAGAATTGATGGTTAAACAAACTTACCTTAATGAAGTTTGACCATAATTATACAAGACGTTGCTTCCGAAGATATTTATTCAATCAATTCACTATGCAGCTCGCTCTGCTATGTACTAGGCATGACACAATTTTTAGGACCTAGGGATAAAATAAAATAAGTCCAAAATTTACATCCGACTCTCGTCCCACCCTTACCTGTCACCGGCGGAGGCGCCATACTTCATTCCTTTAGAACAAAATTTCGAAATGTGGCGCTTGGGATATCGCGTAATATGTATTTAACATATTAATTGGGACGGGCGGGTTATAAATATCTTCGGAAGCAACGTCTTGTATAATTATGGTCAAACTTCATTAAGGTAAGTTTGTTTAACCATCAATTATACTACGACGTTGCTTCCTCGATATTTATTCAATCAATTCACTATGCAGATGTTTAGAACCATTGCGAAATTTGCAAGATTTTTATTTTTATATCATTATAATAATATTAATTATTATTATTCTTTAATGTGAGCTATTAAAAGTGGATCCTTAGTTACTTTGATATAGGATGGTTAATAACATGAATAAATACAAATGTAGTTGCATCTACGATTATCTTCCAAAAAGATATTAGTAATAAACAAAAAAAAAAATACGAAATTTAAGAAAAAATTCTTCGAGTAGGCTATGTGATGCAATGCCATTACGGTTTTTTCATTTTGTAATGCAAAATGGTGAAAAATATTAAAGCTTATCAAATACAATGTTTAAGTTCTGTAGGATACAGACTTTGGTTGCTAGCCTTGATATTTTGGGAGAAAAAGAAGTTAACAAGAAACAGATTAAAAGTTCTATGAGTATACCTTATGGGACAATAATTAACATAACCAAATTAACACTATCATAGTTATTTCCTGTGAGACAGGATATTTTAACAGGCTTATTTGGGAATAGGATATGTTAACTTTAAAACGTAAATATTTACTAAGAGAGATGTGATGAATGAACATTTTTTAGTCTGCAATAGCAAACTCAACGCAGGCAGAGGTGCTTGCTCAGAGTTAATTTTACGAATAGCGACTAGAATTTTGACTACCTAATGTTAGAAATCTTTATTGTATTGATTATGAACATACACTTCTAGATGGTTTATGTGTCGAGTTGAAAGGACACTATACTAATTCAGGATTCTTTCTATAAGTACTCGAGGAATATCTTCACCTGACAAATATACGTATATTAGTTTGCAAGAGAAAAAACATGAATATGCAAATTTGAGGTCGGTACATTTCTGCTGAAATATACTGTTTATATAAACTACACTGTTTTTATAGACTGTACTTAGCCGAATATATAGGTGAATTGGCTACAGTCATAGAGTATAAACTATAGGTAGTATTAGGTACCTACCCACAGTACGATGATTTTAATATAACTTTTGTTATGAGTACGTACTCGTATGCACGAGCCTTTAGTTAGAACTGTTAACGAAATACTGAATTCAACAAACGAAATTCAAGTGTACTTTCTGTACAAGCTTATTATGTTTCCAGTAACAAATACATATTATAAAGAAAATAGTTATGATGCTTAGTTTTCCAAAAGAAGAATCTAAAAGTTCTGTAACGTATAGGCAAAGGCCGTGTAATGACAAGAGAGTCTTTAATTGTGATTAGATTCTCGATAATAGATTACTTCCTTGTTCCAAATGGTAACTTACTCGCGCAAGTCGTTGCAGATGACCTTGGCTAGGAGTTATTTGTAATAAATACAGAGTAGCTGTCGAAAGAAAAGGTCCATATTATACTACTTTACGTCTTCTTTTTTTTTTTTTTTTCTTTGTTTTTTTTTTTATTTTTTTTTATTGATCAAAAAATTTGCATCCAAATCACTAAGATAGATATCTATAATTATGCATCCATTTGTTGAATTAAATTTGCGGAGGAAATTGAATTATTAATAGAATGATGGGGATATTAGTTCCAAAGATTCGAGTTTACGTAGAGTATTCAACACATTTACGATCAGAAAAAAAATCCATTGCCATATTGGCTATTTGAATAAATCCCCATAGACAGAAACTAAAAAACAACATACTGAGTATCTAATATTGTTCAGTACTTGCTTGCTCAAGCTAGAGCTAAGGGCTAATGTCTAGTTCTTAAGAAACAAGTGCTTTGTTATCTTACTTTAATTTGCCCAAAAAAGAAAGCACTGCTCTTACTGGCTTAAGGCACTTATATTCCATTTATAAGGTGCTTTAGAGCGTTG
>JAEMBS010000388.1:0-25000 GCA_018467065.1 Ephestia elutella
TTATTTCCGTGTGCATCTTTTTTTTAGGTACTAGAAGTATAGGACTTGACCACTCTGACGTGGATTCTTCAATGATGTCGTCAGCTAACATTTGTTTTATTTGTGTATTTATTTCTTGTTTCTGAGACTGTGGTAAACGATATGGTTTACTATAGACCGGTGACGCGTTGTCTTTTAAATGTATAGTTTGTTCATAAATATTAGTTGTATTTAATGAATCACCCGGTAAGTGAAAGATATCTGCAAATTTTGCACATATATTAGAAATTGAAGTTCCTTCTTCTTTATTTAAATTTTGTAATTTTAACATTGAAAATAATAATTTAACTCTCTTTGCATTATTCGCACATAAAGAAAAGCAGTTAAATTCTGATAGTTTTTTTTATTTCCGGTGTAAAACATTTTAAGGTTACCTCTTCGTCCCGTGTATTTAGTATTTTTATTTTTATTTTTCCATTAATACTCCTAGTAATTGAATTTGCTACAAAAATTCCTTTGCATATTTCGTTTGAATAAATAACACAATCTCCCGATAAAGTAGTTGACAACCCTACTAAAGACTCACAGCGTGGCGGTAATTTGATACATGACGTGTTCTGTTTACTATTATTTAAATATAATTGTAAAGGTAATTGAATCTTATTCTCATTCAATGTCAATGTCATTGTTTCATTTTCAAAATCTATTAGACATTTATATTTTGTTAAAAAGTCTTGTCCTATTATGCCGTCTATGTTCAAAGGCAATGTTTGAAATACATGAAACTTATTTGTAAAATATGTATTAGGCTCATTATACAATCGTAAGTTTACGTAACCTTGTGACGATATTTTACCTCCGATTCCGTTGATGTGGGTGACCTTTGGCACGATGAACTCATTCATTGATACTGCAACGTCACACTTCACTGCACTTAAGGACGCACCAGTGTCAATTAACCATACATATTTTTTTCCGTTTACGGTGAGTTGCACAGAGTTCATGTTACCGTACGTTAAGACGTAATTATTATTCACGAAAAAATTCCGGATTGAAGTGATCCGCTGAATCTTCTTCCTCATCACCTTCTTCCTGGGCTACATGTATATGTTGCTTCCGTTGCTGGTGTGAGTGATAGCGCGTAACTCGCCCTCTAGACTGGGAGTTATTTTTTCCTCTTGGGGAGTTAATGTCTGAACGGTGAAAATTTTTCCAAGCGTTTTTTGATTTTCCTCGAAAACTTCCAGTGGCGTAATGACCTTGACCGCGTATGCGATTACTTTGATCGCGCACAAAACCGCCTCCGCCGCGCCGCACGTAACTGCGTGCGTAAAATACTTGTTCTGATGATGACGCCTGTGGTGTCATGGTGATGTTACCATCCTTCGCACCTTGTATTGCCTCCCTTAGTGACGAGTATCCACGTGAAGATATGATGGTACTTAGTTTATCGTTCCGTAACCCATCTGCAAATCTGCTGACTGCCTGCTTTTCATTCAAAGGTTTGAGTACTTTATACGTTGCTTGGTTTCCTCCTGCTTGGGACAACGTAAGGTTAACAAACAGGTCTTCTAGTTCTTGACCAAACTGCTCAATTGTCTTATTGCCTTGTTTTATTGTTTGCAATTGCTTTTGTAATGCTACGTCAGATTTCCTGACTAATAATAATTTCCTCATATCTTCCACCATTTGTTTTACAGAGGTATATTCTTGGGATAGTCTAAGTTTAAGTTTTTAGTCTTAGATTAAGTTAAGTTAAGTACCCATGGAAGGTGTACAACCCTGCGAGGACGCAGCAGCCGGCGGAAGTACTGGGTCGGAGTGGCAAACGCAGCGACGCAAAAAGCTGAGCGGCTGTGCGAAGCGGCGCTTGCAGAAGATGAGGAGGGAAGGGGCTGTTGACATTGACATATCAGCAGCCAAACGGAACCGAGAGGTGAGCGACGAGGCCGCCGAGGTGGCTGCTGGGGCAAAGAAGGTGAAGCTCGACAGAGTTGTCGCCTACAACAAGGCCGCAGCATCCATCAGGATGGCCATGGTCCCGGAGGACTTTCCGGCCTCTCAATTCAGTGGTGATGGGTGGTTGGCTTTCGCACCCGTCATGTATGACAAGCTGGAGGCGGCCCCCGGATTACCGGGGATCGAAATGAAGGGCGTCGTCGGGGGGGCCATGCACATTTCCTGTGATACAGAGGGGGATGTGAAATGGCTTCGCGAGGCTATGAACGGCGAAACCGTGGAGGGCAAAGGTAAGGGTCCTTTATGCTAAGGACCTACCCAAGCCAGTGAAGATGGCGTGGAAAACCCGCAACTACGCCATCTTAGACACTGCACGACTTCTACGGATGACGCAGAAGTTTAACCCGTGCCTGCGGACCAGCGAGTGGAAAGTTGTCGACACGCTGGTTGAGGAGGGGCAGATTCGGCGTATTGTGCTCATGGACCGCGCATCCGCCGACTTCATCAAGTCCGTGGGCTATCGGCTCAAAATTGGGTTGTGCACCGATATCTTCAAGGTGATTGAGGATACCGTGGCACAGCCCGTGGAGGGCCTGGTGGCCCATCTGGGTCTGGTGTGGAAAGGCGGGGGAAGTGAGCGGGATGCGTCGACGCAGCCGCCGCAACAGGCGCGGCCCCCGGGTCGAGAGTCGGGGGGCAGCGGCCGGCGGAAACGCCACCGCTGATCACACCGGCGCAACCGGGGACCTCGTTTGGGGCTAGCGGCTCTGCTGCTGCTCAACGGCCACTGGACCTGCGGAGCAGGGAGCTCCGCAACCCAACGAGGACTCGCTCCCCGTCACCGCGGCCAAGCCTGGTGGTTACCAGGCCTCCGGCATCGCTTTCGCCACTGGTGGACGCTGCCGGGCAGCTGGCGTTGTCGCCTGCTACGTCGGAGGGCACGCTGGACCCCGAGATTCTGGTGTCATCGCCGGGCGACTCTGCCGGCATGACGGAGATAGAGGCGTTCTCGGACGCCAGTAGCGGACTGTCGGCTAGCCGCCGACACCACTAAGGCCCAACTATGGCAGTTTTAAGGTGTGTACAAATTAATTTACATCACTGTAAGGCAGCCGTGGCAATCCTAGCACGAGAGTTACGGCTGCAGAAGTATGACATTGCTCTCATACAAGAGCCATACATTAACAACGGCCAAATAAAAGGCTTCGGTAGTTTAACCAGTCGTATTTTTTATAACTGTACTACTAATGACTCGAGAACATGCATATATGTCCGAAAGGGCATAGATGCCATGCCCTTGAATGTCTTCTGTTACAGGGACCTGACAACTGTCCAGGTCCAACAAGGGGCAGGGCAAGCCGTAGTCATGGCTGCGGCTTACCTGCCGTATGAGAAGAGGGACCCCGTAACGCCGGAACTTGATGCTCTTGTGCGGCATGCAGAGAGTAAAAAGATGGACCTCGTAATTGGGTGTGACGCTAATGCCCACAACTTACTGTGGGGCAGCACGGACACCAACGAAAGAGGAGAGAAGTTGGCTAGCTATTTGGTAAGTTCACCTTTACTAATCCTCAATAAGGGCAACAAACCTACCTTCTTTAATAGCGTTAGGAGGGAGGTTATTGATGTTACACTGGCCTGCAAAAAGGCATTTGGTAAAATAGACAACTGGCATGTGTCGGATGAGGTCACACTATCTGACCACAACTACGTATGCTTTAGGTACAGGTATGACATGCCAAAGTCACTAACTGTTCGTAAAAGAAACCCTAGGCACACAAACTGGGTATCGTATAGAGAATCTCTTAAAGCAGAGTTAGGAGCTCCAGGATCTAAGCTTAACTCAATAGTTGACTTAGAACTGGAAGCTCAGAGAATCGCGGATGGTATTAAAAGAGCGTGGATAGACAACTGTCCTGAACGGAAACCAAGGGTCTTAAAAGAACCATGGTGGACCTCCGAGGTGGCAAAAATGCGACAGGAGACAAGGAAACTCTTTAACGAGGCTAAAGCGAGAAAAGACTTTAGTGACTATCACAAGGCCCTGACCGAATACGGGAAAATGGTGCAAAAAACGAAGGAAGTAGCATGGAAGCGTCAATGCGACACTATCAGTGCACTACCTGAAGGTATGAGATTGGCGAAGGCTACATCCATTACCAAGGCTAACCCACTATCGGCCGTGAAAGACGATGATGGTGTTTTGACGGAAACTGGTGAGGAAACTTTAAGAGTTTTGTTTAAGACTCACTTCCCAGGTTGTGTTGAAACAAGAACTGATCCACAGGATCTAAACAGCCTGGAATCTTGGGAGGTGAAAACTTTCAAAAGAGACTGGGAAGTGGCAAAGAAAGTGGTGGATGACGGAAAATTAAAATGGGCCATGGGGACCTTTCAACCCTTTAAGTCACCAGGGCCCGACGGCATCTACCCAATTTTCTTGCAACAGGGTATCTCCATACTTAGTCCTCATCTATGCAGGCTCTATAGGGCCTGCATAGCATTTGGGTATATACCGGAAGCATGGAGATCGGTGAAAGTGACGTTTATCCCAAAAGCAGGAAAGGCGACATATGATGAGGCCAAGTCATTCAGGGCTATAAGTCTCCAGTCCTTTCTACTGAAATCATTGGAGAAAATGGTGGACAGATTCATTAGAGATGGTCCACTTAGGAAGAATCCACTTCACAAAATGCAATGTGCCTATCAGCCTGGCAAGTCTACTGAGACAGCTCTACATTATGTGGTAAGTCAGGCTGAAAAAGCGCTTGAGAATAAGGAGATCTGTCTGGGGGCTTTTCTCGATATAGAGGAGCCTTCGACAGAACTACTTTCGAATCTATTAGCAGAGCGGCGACGGAACACGGTGTTCCTAACACCCTTTGTAAATGGATGGAGAACATGCTCAGGAGCAGAATTATAACGTCCGAGCACATGGGGGGTAAGCTGTCAGCGTTGACGACGAAGGGTTGTCCGCAAGGAGGCGTACTATCTCCAATGATGTGGAGTTTAGTAGTGGACTCCCTGATAGTCACCCTAAATAAAGGACCGATTATAACGGTCGGATATGCGGATGATATTGTCATTCTCATAAATGGGAAATTTCCTGACACAGTAAAAGGGATAATGAACAGAGCTCTAAGGGATGTGCAGAATTGGTGTACCTCAAATCACCTCAGCATAAACCCTACAAAAACAACCATTATCCCCTTTACGAGGCTCCGTAAGCTGACGGGTCTGCGCAACCTCAGGATGAATGGTACGGAGCTTGAGCTGTCCAAGGAGGTAAAGTATCTAGGCGTAACACTAGATAAAGAACTTACTTGGAATACACATGTTAGCAACATTATAACAAAGGCCACGAGGGTATTTGGCATGTGTCGGAATACCTACGGTAAAACGTGGGGCCTTAAACCCTATATCATAAGATGGGTATATATAATGATGATAAGACCCATATTGACCTACGGTGCATTAGTTTGGTGGCCGAAAGTCCAACAGGTAACATGTGTTGATGCTCTTAGGAAGCTGCAGCGGATTGCCTGCTGTATGATTTCCGGAGCTTTCACCACAACGCCTACAGCAGCAATGGAGGTTATCCTAGGTCTGCCACCGCTACATTTGCACATCGAAGGCGAGGCCTGTAAAGCACTATACAGACTAGCAACAGCTGGTTTATGGAACAGGCAAGCACCAAGGACAAGGCATCTGCAAATGGAGACGGCGCACGAACTCGAAAGGATGTTGGATATGGGTAGTGATAAAATACTCCCAGTTTACAACTTCAAAAAGAACTATAAAACATATGTCCCCACAAGAGACGAATGGAAGGGCGAATTTCGACCCCCAGAAGGAGACTGCTCGATCTGGTACACGGATGGTTCAAAAACTAACGATGGAACAGGCGCAGGAATCTATGCAAAGGACAGACAACTGTATCAGAGCATGGGACGGTATCCTACAGTCTTCCAAGCGGAAACTTATGCGATTACCGTCTGTGCGAAACTGAATCTAGAGGAGGGCGTAAGAAATCGCACCATCTACATTCTTACTGATAGCCAATCGGTTCTCGCTGCCATCAACTCTGGTAGGATTGGGTCTGGTCTAGTCCTAGACTGTATCAGTTCGCTGAACAAGTTGGGTCAGCACAACAGGCTGAGACTGGTCTGGGTGCCGGGTCATATTGGGGTGGCTGGCAACGAGAAAGCTGACGAGCTTGCAAGGAGAGGATCAAGCAATCCGCTAATCGGAGCTGAGCCTTTTGTAGGACTGTCATATGGTATGGTAACTACGGCAATTAATGCTAATGTTGAAAGTAAACAAAGAGCAGAATGGAGCGTACGGGGTGATGTCATTCACTCCAAGGCAACACTTGGTGCTGGCAACACCAAGTGGTACAAAATGATCTGTAAACTAAACAGAAAACAGACAAGAATCTTAATGGGAGCTCTGACCGGACATTTCGAATGTCGTGGGCACCTGTTCAAGCTAAAACTTGTCGAAAGCCCTCTATGTCGGGTGTGTGCAGAAGTAGAGGAGTCTATGAAGCACATTATGTGTGAGTGTGACTCGCTGGCTAACAAGCGGCTGGCCCTCTTTGGAACTGCGTATCCGGAACTGGAGGACTACAGGCACTTCGCAGCCGGTGATATCCTGAAGCTTATGCAGTCCTTCTTCAGGAATCCCGCTGTGTGTGAGTAAGGCTTGGGGGTAAGTACAAAAGGGTCCAAGACTCGACGTGCTACCGTGAACACGGACCCCGCAGCAAGATAAGATAAGATAGTCTAAGTTTAGCACTGTGATTAAGTCTAGTTTTTAGTACGAAATTGATTAAATGAATTGCATCAGTCTCCTTTATCATTGTTGCGTACAATTCAATTGAGTCAATTAATTTTTCCGTAGTTTTTTCGGAATTATCCATTGCTGGTAGCAGCGAGACTGCTGTTTTGAGGTCGAAATTCTGTTTCGAATCCATGATGGGTTCTTCTTCTTCGTATTCCAGTATTTTTGAATAGACTATTTCTATATTCGTTATATAGGGCTGTATTATTTGAAAGTCCTTCACAGATATTAATGATTCTTGTAATTTGGTAACATATGTGTCTACATACGATTGAGATGTTTCATATAACTCTTTGGCTTGACGTATTTTCTTAAGTCCGTTTTCTTGTTTTCTTCGTATCGGACCTAGTTTTCTAAGGCTTTCTTGCAACTTCTTTAATTCTTCATAGATTTCTATGATTTCAGACATTGGGTTATAATATAATTATTATTACAAGTCATAGGCACAGGGGAGAATAAGCTTGTAATTCTGCTTGTTTTTATACTTGTCGGCGAGCGTTCAAGGACATAACTTGACGTTCAATCTTCTTAGACAGGCACTTGTGTATTCTTTTCCAAATCAAATATATAAATACCAAGGCGGCCATTACGACTAAGGCTATAGTGACCAATGAGATATTGTATAGAGATATTGAAGATGTCACCTGAGCTGTGCTTGCGCTGTTGCCTGCACCGTTTTGGGCGATTATCACGTCTTCTTTTTGGGACTGGATCTTCGCTGAATTGCTGCCCATCTTCTTTCTTGATTACTTAAACTTTGTGGACGAATTTCTGCCCAAACTCACGGTGCAACACTGTTCTTCGGGAAACAGTGGCTGGCAGGGTCGCCATATGATGGTGGCGGCGCGACGGGGTTTATAAGTAAAACACTTGCTTGGTGAGTGCTGGTTTACCAACAATAATGAACTCCTTTATTGTAGAATTTTCATGACTTATATACTAGTTTTCCTAGAGCCGCTATACGTAGCGTATACGTAACATAACCTTGATATTTAAGATAAGAAAATAGAAATTAATTATTTATCGAGGTTGCGTGACGTAGGGCATTGTCATAGATTACGTAGAGAGATTAGGGCTATTACATACTGAAGCGTATTAGACTGGTATACACCACATATGTGTGAGGTATTCATAGATTCCTTACGTTATCCTGAGTAATGTGCCGTCTAGATCTGCTGCCTAGATTTTTTTTTTATTAATTTATGTGTTCAATGACAGGTTTGACTACGAAAGAGACGTATCTGACGTAATAACGGTTCGAAAACCGAAGCCCAAGAAAACTTCAGCATAACGGAAGGCGGACCCGGCAGCATCCGCCAACAACTCGGAATCGAAATCTAGGTAGGTACCTACTTATAATTTATGATAATAATGTTCAAATCATTTAATTTATCTGTGTTATAAGTTATGTGACATAGCTCCTGAACTAATGAACATATTTAAAGATTTATAGGTAATACTTTTATTAAGTAATTATATTATTATCGTACTTAAAAATAATTTCCTTGTTGCAGTAAAAAACCTTGTGGCACGGACCTGTTCCATTTAGAAGGAGATGGTGAAAATCGTCCGGTGATAGTGAAAACCAGCGGGGAGCTCACCTCATCTGTATTCAGCAAGGTGGCAACGGGAAAGGTGAAGCGGGACGCAGATTTGTCCGGCGGTTTCTATATTGACCTCAAAATTTACAATAAGGACGATATACTGACAATAACTTCCTAAAGCATTAAATCTTAACGTCAACAATAGCTGGAAGCGCCAGTATTGTTATTAAGGAAGTCGCGGTCGAGACGCGCTGCCGACCGGTTGTGCATTAGTGTGTAGCTATAGATGCAGGTTTGACGCGTGGTGCAAGTTAATAGGAGATGGCGGGGAATATTATCATTAACGAATTCCTCACTTTTATCCAAAACAAGTACGACGACCTGGATGAACTAAGTATAGTGCAGATATGTGCTACGAATTTTAGTGATGACGAAGTTGATAATGGGAAAAATGTGTTATATCAAGCTTGTGGTGACGGGGTTAGATGCATACAAAGAAAGGGTGATGACAAGAAGAGAAAAAATATTAAAGATGTTATCAAGTTAATGAAGGAAGTTGAACCAAAATCTCAACCAGTTTTTGTGGCCAAGAATCTTAGCCGCCTACCTGCGGTAACTTTCGACTATGTGGATGTTACGCGACTCCTTAAGGACATGTCCGCAATGAGGACTGAATTGACGCAGTTTCAAACGAGAACGGCTTTGGAGCTAAGTGAAATACAAACATCGATTCGAGACAAAAAAACAGAGCTGGTGGATACATTAACGATAACTCCAAAAACACGCAATAGGCTACCATCGCGTACCGTGTCCACTCCGCCGCCTGTGCTTGTACCACAACCCAAGCGGACGAGCCGGGTAGCCGGCAACGATGACGGGGGTATTGAGATTCACACACCGACATATCGCGACATTATTGCTCGGGACAAGTGTCCGAGCCAAGCTAAACCAGCCCTAATGCAATATGTTGATTCGGGTGAGCCCTGCGTAACATCTCGCCGTGCGGAAGAGCGCGATTCCTCCGCTCAGATGGGCAGTGCAAATAAAAATGACAATATTGATAACTCGTTTACTACGGTATGCCGTAAGAAACGTAAATCTAAGTTAACAAATATGCGTGGTACAATGACGTATGCGGGCAAAATACAAGTTGTGGAGCCTGAATGTTATATTTACGTTTCACGAGCGGCCAAGAACGTAACCGACACAATTATACAGGACCATATTAAAGATATGGGACAAGAATGCCTGGGAGTTGAGCTACTCAAACAGAACCGCGAAACGTCTTTCAATTCCTTTAAGATTAAAATTGCCTGTAGTAAATTAAGCACATTCCTAGATGCGTCGTTTTGGCCCACTGGATTGGTGTATAGACGTTTCCGAGAACGAATTACTCGTACCGCGACAAATAAAATGTAATATGGATAAAAGTCTTAAAATAACTATGGCAACCTTTAACTGCCAGTCAGTAAAGAGATCGTCCGATCATATTAAGGACCTTTTGAATAACAGCGTTGATATTTTGGCCCTGCAGGAAACATGGCTATTCGAACATGACCTGGGCTATATTAATTCTATCGATCAGGATTTCGGATATTTTGCTAAGTCTTCGATGGATTTGTCAGTTGGTATATTTAAGGGAAGGCCGTGGGGGGGAGTCGCACTAATGTGGCGGAAGTCACTTTTTCCCAAAGTCTCCGTTATTGACTGTAATAGTGATAGGCTGGCGGCCATACGGATTGACCTGGAAGACCGCCCCATACTGGTGATTAATGTATATTTACCGTACGATAACACAAAAGAGGATAGTCTAATCGACTTTATTGACTGCTTGGGAAGTATAGAAGCTGTGATTAAAGATAATGACATCGACGCGGTATATATCCTTGGCGATTATAATGCCCATCCCGGATCCCGCTTTGGGAACGAGCTGTTCTCTCTTTTGCTCTGACCATTCTATAGTGTGGGCTGATAAGGAGATCTTACCTAATGACACATATACACATATTAATAACAAAAAAGGGTCCCGACGTTGGCTGGACCACTGCCTCGTTTCGGACGCGGCACGAGAAACCGTACGTTCGGCTCAAGTAGAACTCGGAGCATATTGGTCGGACCACTTTCCCCTCCTTATAACGTGTGAGCTATCAGTGGTGGTGAGAAAAATTGAAGTGAACAGTGTTGATTCGTTGCGTGGTGTCCGATGGGGCAAGCGGGACATCGCCCAGATCGATAGTTATCGTAAAAAGTGCTGTGATTTAGTTAGTAAGCTTAGAATATCTAGTCATTGTTTGAATTGTGATACGCTGCGTTATTGTTCAAAGCATTATTATTTAATTGACGAATTTTACAATAATTTAGTATTAGGATTGCAAGAGGCTGCTAAAGAGACCGCCTCCAACTGTCACGGTGTACGTAGAAGCAAGCAAGTACTAGGCTGGAATTATTACGTGAGGGATAGTCACAACAAAGCTAGGCTACACTTTGACTGCTGGATATGCGCTGGCAAACCTGACTCAGGTATTTTATATGACAACATGAAAAGTAGTCGTAGAACTTTTAAAAACAAACTTAAGTGGTGTCAAAATAACGAGGATAAGATCAAAATGAATATATTGGCTACTCATCAAGCTGACAAAAATTTTGTGAAATTTTGGAACGCCACGAAGCAGCTTAATAATAAATGTAGTCTTCCTGCTAGTGTCGAAGGAGTCCATGAACCCGATAAAATAGCCGAGTTATTTTCACACCACTTTCAAGTGGATCCCGTGCCCATTCCCGGTGTCAGCAATGTGTGCCCGCCGCCGGTGGAGAAGGAAAACCTGCTCACCTACAATTTCACACCAAATGATATTGGTGACGTTGTTAGGTCAATGAAATGGGGTAAAGCTTCTGGATATGATGGTCTCAGCGTGGAACACATTGCATACTCGGGGAGGACATGTTTTGCGTTTTGGCAAACTTTTACAGCGTCTGTATAAACTCCGGTTATCTTCCTGAACGACTAATGAGAACCGTTGTAGTTCCTGTGCCAAAAAACAAAACCGGTGATCTTTCCAGCCTTAAAAATTATAGACCTATCTCGTTGGGTACAATTTTAGGAAAAATTCTAGAAAACTTAATTTCTCCAAAACTGAGACAATGCTTGAAGTTGAACGATGCTCAGTTTGGGTTTCGTCCCGGTCTCTCAACAGATTCCGCTATATTCAGTTTGAAAAGTACCGTGAACTACTACACGAAAAGGGAAACATCCGTTTATGGGTGTTTCCTAGACCTTCTCTTCTCTCAGCCGAAAGACGTCCACTGTTGGACAAAGGCCTCCCCAAGGATTTCATCCTTGGAGGGTTTTGCCGTAATCGCCACGCTTGGCAGGCGGGTTGGCGATCGCAGTGTGATGACATAGTACGCGGAAAGATGCTGCTGCCCATCCTCCGGTGTTTTAAATCCCTTAGTCGCCTCTTACGACACCCACGGGAAGAGATGGGTTGGTGCTATTCTAGGGCCACACCACAGGCCACAGACCTAAGTAGGGCTTTTGACCTAGTAAATTATAATTTACTCTGGGAGAAACTTCTATCATCGGGCGTTCCATTAAATATAGTGAATCTGTTGAGATATTGGTACGAGAACCAAATGAACCATGTGAAATGGGGCGACACAGTTTCTAATGATTTTAGATTAGAATGTGGAGTTCGCCAAGGAGGTTTGACCTCTCCGGACCTTTTTAGTTTGTATGTAAACGATCTGATCGAGGAGTTAAGGAGCACCAAAATCGGATGCCATATCGGTAATGTTTGTTTAAACAATTTCAGTTATGCTGATGATATGGTGCTCCTTGCCCCCTCGATTAGGGGCTTACGAAGCCTGGTCGCCATCTGCGAAAAGTATGCTCTTAATCATGGGCTTCGGTATAATGTTTTGAAGACCAAAATGATGGTATTTCGATCGGGTAAAGGGCCGGAGAGAATACTACCAGTATATTTGGATGGTGTCCTAGTGGAGAAAGTGGAGCAATTCAGATACTTGGGACATATTTTGACTGAGGACCTACGCGATGATGATGATGTGATACGCGAGCGCCGGGCCTTGTCCGTGCGCTGTAACATGCTGGCGCGCAGGTTCGCGCGCTGTGCCGATGAAGTCAAGCTGACACTCTTTCGGGCATACTGTCAAAATTTCTACACAGCTCAATTGTGGGCCAACTGCACAGCGCGTATTCGGAGTAGCATCAGGATACAGTATAATAACGCATTCCGTATCCTGATGCGGTTACCGAGATACTGCAGTGCGTCGGACATGTTCGCGCAGGCCAGGGTCCCGGACTATTTCGCCATCATCAGGTCTCGCGTGGCATCGTTTTGGACGCGCATTCGTACCTCTAAAAATGAGATTCTGCACACACTGTCCCAGTATCTGGATTGTCCCATTCAAAAATACTGGCTCTCTGTACACCGTGACAGCAACAGGAAATAACCCTGTATTGTATTGTGCTATGATTGCAATATGTCTATTGTATTTTAGTTTTAGTTATACACTCTTTTGTAACTATGGGTTTATTACCTGAAATAAATTATATTATTATTATTATTATTAAATTTGCCGCCATTTTCTGACACTACCAGTCGCTGTCAGCGCGTTGGATTGCGTGTGTGTTTATTTGAATAATCTTACCAAATCCTATTTTTTTTCCCATCCCCTCACGCACAACCTTGCTGCATTCGAGTGAGTGAGACAAAACTCACATTTTTGACAAGTGAAGTGTCAAAACTGTCCACATCAGAAACCTTTTTCTCGCCGCGTGGAATGCGTGCGCGTGTGCCGTAAAAATATTGATAGAATCAAGCTAATTTTTCTTTGAGCCCTTGTATAGTGAAGGAAACAATCGTGAACTTTGTGAACATTTTGTGGTGAAAGAATTGATCGTCGTGTGGTGCCTGCAGTTCACGCCGCCGGCTGGCATAACCTACAAACCCACGCCGCCACCGGATTTCATCAGAAGGTTAGTGCGAATTTCCTTATTCCGCGGCTGCCTTTCATCTGGTATCGTCCTTTTACCCAGGGCAGCTCGCAGTTCTCTGGTTCAAAGAACATGTTATAGCAACCCCGCTGTACAGTCCGCTAATTTGATTTTTCCCACAAACGGCATACTGGCGCCTCCAATAGCTGTTGTAGTGGGTGTACTAAACTAACAAAATCAACTAAAATAATCTATGTAAGGTTATCATATACTTTGTAAATTATTGAATGCCTTGCCTTGGTTTACTATTTCATGCCCTTTGACTCTTTCTGTCGTCCCATCGTCATTACCATCTTCGATCATCATTATTATTTTTCATCATCATTACCATCTCGGACTTCTCCCGAATAAGCAAGGCATGACTTATCGCTGGAGAGACCTAAAACATCTGGCTTTAACCACTTCAGGGTTTACCTGCCGGGTCCGGGCGCTGCAGAATTGGAAATTATTCCATCAAGACAACTAGTGTACTACTAGTGCTCCGCCAGTCTCTGTTACGTCCGAAAGAACTCACGCCCTAATGTTTTTATCTAAATTTTGTGTCGCTACCCCATCTATTAATAAATGTATTACATGTTCACAATATAATTTGGCACAACTTGAACAAACAAAGTCGATAAATAAAACATGATGTCAAACGAAACTTTAGATCTCTGCAAAATCATTACTATAATTATGATTACTCAAAACATTATTGAAGTACAAGGTCAGATGATTTATGAGAAAGACACAACACAAGCAGATATGTGTTTAAAACTGACCAATTAGATGTGTCAAACCCCTAGTGGAACATTGGCATTAAATATAAATGCATGTGGTGAGATGTTCTCAATCACTGACGAATCCGATGTTCGAAACGCCTGCAGCTACTTGTCTACATGCTTTTCACATCCAAAAGAGTGAAAATGTAGTGTAGGCACCCAATAAATTGTTTGTATTTATCCATAAAGGAATATCTCGTGAAATTTTGAGAAAACCAAGAGTCTCTAAAAAAAATTGAATGAAATTGGCCAACAATAGAGAAAAGAGACATAGATTGCTGAAGTTGTATATTTCTCTTTACTGTTTCTTTGGTAGCCAGTGTTAAATGCGGACTAGCGGACTTTTTCGATCTATTTACATTAAAATCGGAAATCTTTACTACTAAGCAAAACAACATTGACAGTAACCGGGCTACCCAAAAGGCCCTTATTCTCTACTAGCTGTTGCCCGCGGCTTTGCCCGCGTGACTTTGGCTTGGATGAAAATTCTTTTTGTGTTCCAAACTGTTTCCTGTGTTCCAATCTTCGATTTTTATACGTCTACAGAAAATGCTCATCAGATTAACCAAGTTTTGCTAAGGCGCCATTTCCGTAAATGTTATAGTGTAGCTGGTCTCTTGAAGTATTTATCAGATGTTCCAGATTTTTATACGTCAGCAGAAAATGCTCATCAGGTCGAACGGTTCTTGCTAAGGCGCCATTTCCATATAGTTATAGTGTAGCTGGTCTCTTGGAGCTTTTCATCAGATGTTCCAGATCTTCAATTTTTATACGTCAGCAGAAAATGCTCATCAGGTTGAACGATTTTTGCTAAGGCGCCATTTCCATGTATGTTTTAGTGTAGCTGGTCTCTTGGAGCTTTTCATAAGATTTTCCAGATCTTCAATTTCTATACGTCAGCAGAAAATGCTCATCAGGTTGAACGATTTTTGTTAAGGCACCATTTCCATATTAATTTTAGTTTAGTTGTTCTGTTATGGTTCTTCATCAGGTGTTCCAGTTTTCAAAATGAATTATAGCCTATATGTTGCCCAGGCTTAATAGCTATACAACAAAAAAAGTTTCATTCAAATCCGTCCAGTAGTTTTTGCGTGAAACGCGTAAATACATACAGACAGACAGACAGACAAGAAATTCCAAAAAAATTTTTTTGCTTTCTATTGTTCTTTTTAGGTCTCCCTCTATCCATTTCAGTCAAAAATACTAAATGTACAGACAATATATTTTTACTGTTTTATTATATGTATATGTTACTGTAAAAGCTCGAACTACGGTAAATCCTAAGATTTTCGAGTAAAACCTAAGATTTACCAACTCTTAATGGTAAAAGCCCGAATAATTTAGCGATTTGCACTTTTACCACCATTCGCTTGGTAAGTCTCAGGATTTACATTAAAGGCATGGTAAATGACTGATAGATAAGGTTTAGGTTATTTTTTTATGACCGCCCGGAAAGACTTTGAGGGAGGAAAAGAAGGTAGGTTCAGGTTATTTTTTTTTATGACCACCCGGAAAGACTTGAGGGAAGAATTACTCTTTGTTTTATTCCCAAAACCAACATTTACCAGCCGTCAGTGGTAAAACCTAGCATGTACTAAATTCTAATTGTAAAAGCCCGAAAAAATCATCCCATTTTCATAAATCCTTACATTTACCAACTCATGTCGGTAAATCCTAAGACTTACTCTTAAATCTTAGAATTTACCGTAGTTCGAGCTTTTACAGTAACATATAGATGACCACTTAGCGATTCCTTGTTTCGAAACCACGTCAATTCCTTAATTAGTTAAGACATCTATCAAATCTAGTCAAATCTATTCTGTAACGCTCTTGAACGAAACCTTGTGGAAATAACGCGACGGAAGCGTGGTTAGAACTGTCAAAAACTCCACGTTTAACAGTCGCGCGAAATCGTAGTAGTTTTAATGAGTTTTTAAATATTTGCTTTGTGATAATAAACTTTCGAAATGGTTAGTAATATTTGTTATTTTTAAGCTTTAGTAATGTAGCGTTCCCACATAACATAACGGTACCCAACTTACAACAAAGGACCTTATTTTTATGGCAACCAGTTTCTATTTTTATGATTACTGCCAAACGCAACTCTGTCTTAAAACCATAATTTATCATATTTATTAAAACTTTATTCCACAAAAACATATGTAAAAGTACAATGTTAAGTCAAGTTTATGTTCCGTTATGGCTCCAAACTTCTGTTAAACACTACCTAATTAAAGTTAGTCTGACTTGACGCTCTAAACAGAGAACACGCGTTTTATTTACCAGCGAAATTGTTTAAACTTTGTTGTTAGGATGTAAAGGTGTAAGGCTACTTCGACCCAACTCGCTCATTTGGTTGAATTTATGAAAATGAACAGTGATGTTGCCTCGGGTCGTGGTACTGGTCTTCAAGGTAAAGTGGCATTAGAGCAACAATGGAAAAAACTCACTGAAACACTAAATGCCCTTGGAGGTCCAGTAACAGGCCAGTACAGCTACTTATGTTCTTTGTGTTGTCTGTGTATGCAAAATTTCAGGAAGATTGGCTTAGTAGATAAAGCATAAAGTAAGAAATAGATCAACAAAAGGAGCATCGGAACAAAAACCGATAAACGCCACCAATCGATTTTTTTTTTTTATTCCGATTGCTTGTCTTGAATATCATAGCTTACTGCAAACAGATTTCTTCAAAAACGGATACATCCTCTTCAAAATAATTATTAAAAAACGAACGTTTGGTCTAAACCCGACAAATCCATGCCAATTTATTTACCTTATCGGATGTCTATACGAAAACCGATAAATCCATTGAAATTTTGTGCATTTAACCAAAATAATGTTTCTAAAGCCGTTATATACATTTCAAAACAAACTTCATTTTAAAAATTAAATTATCTGTGGGGATTAAAGTGCATTGCATCCAACCTTAAAAAGTTTACATTCGAACTTCGTGAACGCACCCAATTTTGACTCGAGCTGTCAATGTCGCTGTCACTGTCATGTTTACCCGCTCTTTCATCATTTTCAACAACTGAGTTTTGTTTTATGTTTGTCTGGCTTTTTAACTATTGACTCATGAAAAATGGAAAGAAACTGTGAAGAAACTAGGAGTGGATTGGGAATTGGTGAATATAAAAAAAATTGGAAGATTTTTACAAAAAAATTTAAGGAATAAGAGATTTAAAGAGAATACAGATTAAAAAATACAATGTTCAACATGGCAGGAACAGGAATCAGACCAAAACATTGTATCAGCTAAAATTCTTTCAAAATTATATCAATGAAAGTGATTACGAAAATAATTCTTTCTGTATCCTAAAAAAACAGGATGTTAAAGGATTGTTAGTTAAACAGTTTGGTAATGACTGGGCGCAAGATAATGCTTTGTTGTGGTACAAAGCTTCGAAATGGTGTCAAGAAAAAGGCACTGAAAAATAAAAGGGAACAGAAAGGCGATGGTCCTGGAGGGACTGGCAATGGCCCCTCACAAATTGAGGTTTTTACAGCCCAAGATGAGGCTGTTATATCGGTGATAACGCCCATAGTAGTTTATGGAATGGACGGCATACCCTGCACAATGGTAAACTAGGTTTTTTGATACACTCCTCTCTGGCTATGCTCGGAAGGTGCATACGTAAATTGTAGCCTGTGTCACTCAGGGAGTAATGTAGCTTTCTTTTGGTGAAAGAATTTTCAATTTCAAAACTAATTCAGTAAATCCAGAGATTACTTCCTTCCTACAAACTCACAAAGTTTACCCATTTATAATATTAGTATGATATAAACTACACTGACACAGTACAATGCCATGAAATTTTAATTGCATCACAAATATGCTTACAAAACTGTTTTTGCTTACAGCCAGAGGGGGGTTCAGTAGAGGTGATGCTACTTCCTCCTCCAGTGGTGGTACCTTCTTCTCCACTGATGGTACCTCCTTCACCATTGATGGTACCTTTTCCTCCAGTGGTAGAGCCTATACCTGCACCTCCAGTGGTAAAGCCAGTACCTGCACCAATATGCAGCACTCCACTGATTCTAACATAGCAACACCTACAGCTAAAAAAGTGAGGAGTCGGCGCCGCCAAACTACTCGCATTGGTACATATCTCCTTACATTAATAACTTTTGTTACAATATTATACTTGAGATTGTTATAAACATTATCTGTGTGTATAAATAAAATAATTCACTATTTTTATTATTTTTATTTGTTACAGAATCTTTCGACAACCAAATTATTAATATTGAGAAGGAGAAGCTAGAAATGAAAAGAAACTTGACATACGAGTATCGTGATCCAATGTCAATGTGATGTTTGGCTTCACACCAAAATAGTCATCAAATGAGGGACAGGGAGTTACCAAAAATTTCTTTTGATAGACTGCCCAAACTAATTGATTCAAGACTTGACCGAAAAATGGAGATTGAGGAACCAGATTGTTTATTGGAAGCGATACAAAATAAAAGAAAACTTAGAAACGACAGAAGAACACTCAGTCGTTCAACACGCTCGTTAAAACTCGTAGTGAAATAAAAGTCAGTCGAAAGCAGTGTTGGCCCAAAGTTAATCTGATTAACGATTAAATATTAATGATTAAAAATCATAATTAAAAAAAATAAGATTAATTAATCATAATCAAATTTAAAATGATTAAGATTATCAATCATAATCATTAATTTGACTCATTTATTTATTTAATTACACGACTGACCAAAAAAGGAGTGTTATGTTTTCAGCGTTCATGTATGTATGTATGTAAGTTTCTTTATTCCACCATAAGTCCTGAACGGCTTAATAGATTTTGATGTGAGAGGTATTGATGGATTCCTTGCATTCGTCCGAGTGACATAGGCTATGTGACGTCATCATAAAAACAAATTGGCGGATTATATACGCGATAAACAGCTGACCGAAAAAAAAATGTTTGATCAATCTTATCGAGTGTAGTTTCAAATTGAAGGGCTTTGAAAGGCAATTTCAAAAATATATATAAGTTATATGTTTGTATTTACTTTTAGTTGTATAAGATAGATAGTAAGATCAACACCGTTAGATCGTCCATATACACAAAGGGCTCGGCAGTCGGCCTCGCCCCGCTCTTTGCTTACAAGCCCGAGCTCGGCCTTTGGCCTCGCTTGCGTGGCTGACAGCCCTCGATTTAAACGCAGCTCGGGGTACCACGGTCACCCTCCACCATAGTAGTCTGACTATCGATCGGCAACGCTACTATCGGCTATTGCAAAATCACTGGCTTAAAATCGAAATGTTACACGGCAATATTACATTAAGTATCTCTTATAGTTTCCGCGGGCGGTACTCCCTTTCTGCCTCTAAAGGGCTGAAGCTGCAAGGGGTGAGGCCGCAGGTCGAGCTTCGTCTAAACTACCAAACTTCCACCAGCTGTGGTCGTCCAGGGGCCTCTGTAATATTTGGTCGAGCACCAGCCCCCCCTCCTTATCTATTATAGTTTCCGCGGGCGGTACTCCCTTTAAATATTAATCTCAAACCTCCAGTAAACCAGGGGCCCCCAGCCGCCCGAGCTGCGTCCAGACTAGGCCGAAGGCCGTGCTCTGTCTCGTGAGCAAAAAACGGGGCGAGACCGATGGCATAGTCCTTCGTATACATGGATGATCTTCCGATTTCATCTTAAAGCCCCTTCTTCTTCTTCTTCTTGGCGAGTCGAAATGGCATCTATATTTTCCCAGACCAGTAGATGGCAACGACAATCGCCCTATCGTTGGCTTGGTAAAGGTTCTCTATGATACATGATTCGGGGCATTTCGGACACGCCAGGAGGTGAGCCAGTTAAAGCTCCTGTAACCAGTCGAGATACTGAGGCCGAAGGCCAATTCGCCTTGGCCCGCGAGGTCGGTGCTTTAGCCTCGCCTCGCCTCACTGCTTCTTGTATGCAGCTTGCCCCTCGGCCTTCGGCCTAGGCCCCTCTGCTGGTTAATGAGGGTTTGAGATGAAATGAGAAGATCATTCATGTATATACGAAGGGCAAATCCTTTGGCCTTGGCACTCTCTTCGCTCACGAGACCGAGCTCGGCCTTCGGCCAAGCACAAGTTTTCAGTCGTGTTTATTATTTTTTATACGACTGACCAAAAAAGGAGTGTTATGTTTTTTACACGACTGACCAAAAAAGGAGTGTTATGTTTTCAGCGTTCATGTATGTATGTATGTATGTATGTAAGTTTCTTTATTCCACCATAAGTCCTAAACGGCTTAATAGATTTTGATGTGAGAGGTATTGATGGATTCCTTGCATTCGTCCGAGTGACATAGGCTATGTGACGTCATCATAAAAACAAATTGGCGGATTATATACGCGATAAACAGCTGACCGAAAAAAAAATGTTTGATCAATCTTATCGAGTGTAGTTTCAAATTGAAGGGCTTTGAAAGGCAATTTCAAAAATATATATAAGTTATATGTTTGTATTTACTTTTAGTTGTATAAGATAGATAGTAAGATCAACACCGTTATACACAAAGGGCTCGGCAGTTGGCCTCGCCCCGCTCTTTGCTTACAAGCCCGAGCTCGGCCTTTGGCCTCGCTTGCGTGGCTGACAGCCCTCGATTTAAACGCAGCTCGGGGTACCACGGTCACCCTCCACCATAGTAGTCTGACTATCGATCGGCAACGCTACTATCGGCTATTGCAAAATCACTGGCTTAAAATCGAAATGTTACACGGAAATGTTACATTAAGTATCTCTTATAGTTTCCGCGGGCGGTACTCCCTTTCTGGCTCTAAAGGGCTGAAGCTGCAAGGGGTGAGGCCGCAGGCCGAGCTTCGTCTAAACTACCAAACTTCCACCAGCTGTGGTCGTCCAGGGGCCTCTGTAACATTTGGTCGAGCACTAGGCGGAAGGCCGTGCTCTGTCTCGTGAGCAAAAAACGGGGCGAGACCGAAGGCATAGTCCTTCGTATACATGGATGATCTTCCGATTTCATCTTAAAGCCCCTTCTTCTTCTTCTTCTTGGCGAGTCGAAATGGCATCTATATTTTCCCAGACCAGTAGATGGCAACGACAATCGCCCTATCGTTGGCTTGGTAAAGGTTCTCTATGATACACGATTCGGGGCATTTCGGACACGCCAGGAGGTGAGCCAGTTAAAGCTCCTGTAACCAGTCGAGATACTGAGGCCGAAGGCCGATTCGCCTTGGCCCGCGAGGTCGGTGCTTTAGCCTCGCCTCGCCTCACTGCTTCTTGTACGCAGCTTGCCCCTCGGCCTTCGGCCTAGGCCCCTCTGCTGGTTAATGAGGGTTTGAGACACAGAACATATAAAAGAGGTTAGAAAGGAGTTGTGGGCGGGGCCGGCGCGCCAAGCATGCGAGCGACCGCTCGTATCTTTACAAAAACACGTGACCGCGCCGTTTAGTCGCTCGCGAACTCTAGCGGAGTAAGTATTGCGAAGCGCTGCTACAAAATTGTACGAAAATGCCCTCATGTGCGGTAATTACTTGTCGAGCGAGAAGCCAAGAGCTTAATATAAACAAAGGATGCGTTTCTTATCATCGGTAAGTAAAAAAACCTCTAGTAAATACGATATTTTAGTCAAAATCTTTCAAAGGTCATTAAAATATTTTTTTTTCTCCAAAAAATATACATTGCTGTCTGCATGCGTTCGTTATTTTTGCAACGTCAAACGTACCGCGTAGTGGAATGCGCGGCAACAACGTGGCATTAGCTCTAGTGCTGGGCGTAGTGAGAGACGATATTTATCGATATCGTCTTTCAAAGTCATATATTTATAAATGTTATAAATTAATGTTAATGTGGAAAGACTAAATTAAGTACTGCGAATAATTATTATTATAACAAGCTTTTATTTTACTTGCTTTTATTTAACTTAAAATATTTTAGTCGCGAAAATATTACGGCATTTTGTTGGCAGTACATTGTTTGATGACATATCATTTCATCAATTTGGTGAATTCCCAACATCGAACCATGTAACGGATCTAACTAAAGTCGTTATTGAGAAATATTTAAACATTCGCTTACACTTTTTACTAAAAAATTCTTTAGAAAAACAAACCAAGCGACAACTTCCTTATAAATATATCTTGTTCCAAGGTCAATAAATATAAGATTGTAAGAAATGTACTTTTTTTATTTTCCATTTTACTATATCACTTTTGTATGTAACAGTATTGTTGTTTGAATTATGTTATTGTTTAATAACAAAATTCAATATCGATAATTAAGTCATTTAAAGTTTAGTCAATCACTAGCGTAGTTTACAAACACAATCACACTAATTGCACATCGATTGCGTGCTTGCGTATGATTGGTTCAGTTTGAAATTGCGTGATGACGTGGCGCTATGATTGGCTAGATTGGAAATTGCAAGAATGTGCAAAGCTTCGTACTCATTATGGCAAATGTGTGGTAACGGTGAAAGGTGGGGCGGATTAGGCGACACTGGTTCTCATAGAAACGGCGCATTATAGCCATTCTAACCTCTTTTATATGTTCTGTGGTTTGAGATGAAATGAGAAGGTCATTCATGTATATACGAAGGGCAAATCCTTTGGCCTTGGCACTCTCTTCGCTCACGAGACCGAGCTCGGCCTTCGGCCAAGCACAAGTTGTCAGTCGTGTTTATTATTTTTTAATAATTAGCTTGACAAAATTAATTAATTAATTAATGCTTAAGATTAATTAATCATAATCAAATTTAAAATGATTAAGATTATCAATCATAATCATTAATTTGATTGTTTTAATTACTACTCATTTATTTATTTAATTTATTGGAAAATCAACACTAACAACTTAAGCAATACGCAAAATATGTATGCATCAAAGTTGTTATTGACTCGCCGTAAAGAAAACATAATATAGCCAAATTAAATGTATAATATACATAAAGCAACTAATTTAAAATGTAAACCGTCGCCGTCCTCTGGCTCAGTAGAAAGAATGTCTTCTTTTGCGACTATGCTAAATAAGATCACACAGATTATCTGACGACTTGTTTGAAAAAAAAGTATTTATGAAATGTAATTTGAACAAATAAGAAATGTAAAGTTCGGAGGTTAGTTGATTGAAAATACACTTCAAAATTAGAATTCCGTGTATTTGAACATTAGAAATTTTTTTTTTTGTTCTTCATCATTTCTTTTACGTAGAATTAATAACATTGATGGATTTATAATCAAATTATTCAGTTAATGATTAGTAATTACATAATGATTAAAGTTAATAATCATGATTAAGATTACTTTTTTAATTATGATTACTGTAATCATGATTAGTTTAATCTGATTAAAATTAATCAATTGTCTACGGACAATAGGTGTCTTTCAACCAGTATTGGCATTAATCAATTAATTTATTAATCAATTAATTAATTTGATTAATTTTAATCAGAATAAACTAATCATGATTACAGTAATCATAATTAAATATTCGCCTATTGTTCGTATCACCGCTCGTTCGTTTTGCTATAAGTTAGCGGGCGTAATTCAAATTGTATGATTGCGTAAATATTAGTGGGCATTTAAATTGTGCATTTATGTGATTTAAGGGACTTAAAATAAACAAGTGTTCATATCCCAGGATTTTATTATCTCACCCTTTTCTCATTTACACGAACACACAGTGACATTTATACATCAATCAACTACACACTTAATTTCCTAAAGTGGTGACCCAGTGAGAACTGATGTAATTCTGTGGTACGGTTTTCGACTCCCTTTACCAAGGGTTACGAACGGGCGGCTCCTTGAAATATTTTACATAGTGATATTGGACATTCACGATGTCAGTGGATACTACGGCAGCGGTTCCCGGTGGGTCTGCTCCTAGTTTAGCACTAAGAGAAATGGCGCAAGTCTCCATTACTAGTCGGATTCCGGAGTTCTGGAAGGATCAGCCAAGGGACCATCAGGTTGGAAGCTATACTGGCCCCACAGAAGTTGTCGGATATTATAAGGTATGACATAGTAGTAGCAAGACTAGAATGAAAAGGATGTGATCACTCAAGTAACGGATTTATTGGTCAAGCCTACAGAAGTTTAATTTAATTAATCTAAGGAAAATAGAGATGCAATGTAGACTCGCAAATGTAGACTCGTCACTCGCTAGCCGATGCGACCTGACATGCCAAATTATTAAAATTATTAAATTGCTGAAGTGTGACCTACATTTTCCCGCAAGTAGTGACTAACGTATTGAGTGGCTAACTATTAGTCAAATTAAAATGTTGTGAGTGATATAACTGGGAACAGTTATGGAAGATAGTCCCTCCACCTTCAACCGCAGTATGCTAACGCACCGGCCGGAGTCCTCCGCCGCCGCCGCCTGCGCCTGCGATTCTAAGTCCTGAGCCTAAGCCGAGCACTGTCCAAGAAGATGATGCCCCAAAATTAGTCTCTACTGCTGAGATCCAGAACTGGATGGCATCCATTGAAAAGTGTCTGAATGAGGCATATTCTATGTCTTCCGAAGCGGAATGAAGATGAAATATAAAACCACTATAAAAATAAACAAAACAACCTCATTTCTTTATTTAGTTTGTGTAATTTGTGTGATGTGGAATATATTAAAATTTATCTTAAACTAGTGCCATTGTTAATGTACTTTCATATAGAAATTAGATATGGTTCAAGTCCTGCTCGCATGGAAATTAATTATTACCTTTAATTTAATGAAAATACACTATTACGTATGTAGCGCCAACGACATCTTTAAGTGTCGCGTAGTGATGGGAAATTGTATTTTTGCAAGATGTGGGTAGAAAAATAAATAAAATATATCGTAATACCCGTGAATCATTTGTTGGTTTATATTCATATTGTATGTAGCTTTTCCTGTGGATGTTGTGATTTGTGATAATAAAAGTAACTTTACGATGGAAAATGACGATCTCATTGCAATT
>JAEMBS010000389.1:0-25000 GCA_018467065.1 Ephestia elutella
AAAAATAATAACTCCCTTAAAAAAATATTTTACAAAGCTGACTATGATTCAATTAATAGGGAACTTAATTCATATAACTGGGAGTCCTTGTTTTCGTCTTTGAATGATGTTAACAGTTCTATTGATTACTTTTATGACGTTTTGAAAACACTAATAGACAAATATGTTCCCACAAGTTATTCATCAATAAACAGTAAGTATCCTCCGTGGCACAACAAACCATTGGTAAAATTAAGTAATGAGAAAAAAAAATATCATCGCAAATGGAAAACATACGGAAATATATCTGATTATAGAACTTTCTCCTTACTAAGAAAGAGATTATGTAAATTAGAACAATCTCAACATAATAATTTTATAGCTTTATCTGAAGACAGAATTAAAGATAATCCAAATTATTTCTGGACCTATGTTAAGTCTAAAAAGCAACTTAGTGATATCCCTAACATAATGTATGATAAAAACAATGATCCACTTACTACAGGAAAAGATATTTGTGATGCTTTTAACTCTTATTTCCAATCTGTTTTCATAAAGTCAAACACGGATCCACCTATTGATTTTTCTACTTTACCTGAGAATGATCAGTCCAGATCACTTATAAATTCAATAAATATTGATAAAGAGACAATTTTATATGAGTTCAAGCATATCAACTTAAATAAAGGTGCTGGATCTGATGGTATCCCCCCGATTTTTATTCGTAAATGTGCTGATACTTTACTTATACCCATATATTTAATTTTTAAAAAATCTATGGATACGGGTATCTTCCCAGATAAATGGAAACAGGCACTTGTCACTCCCATTCCTAAAAATAACCGCCGTCAGCTAATTGCAGAGCATAGACCTATATCAAAACTAAGCAAATTTGGGCAAATATTTGAAAAAAAATTGTTACTAGACAATTGTCCATCGCACTGAAGCATGTCATATCCGAAAAACCACATGGGTTTATTAAACAAAGAAGCGTCGATACCAATATGGTTACTTTTGTGGACCACTTATTGAATGCATTGGATAAGGGTGCTCAAGTGGACGTCGTGTACACTGACTTTTCCAAAGCCTTTGATAAAATTAACCATAACTTACTCATAACTAAGCTTTGGAAGGTCGGTGTTCACGGCAACCTGCTGAGATGGGTTGATTCTTATATAAGAAACAGAAGTCAAGCGGTATGTGTTTGCGGTGTGTGTGTGTGGTGTTTATGGTTACTGTTCTAGTTTCTTACCTATTCCATCTGGCGTACCACAAGGTTCCCACCTAGGCCCAGTTCTCTTTACTGTGTATATTAATGATATACATGATGCTGATGAGTGAGTCTTTGCGTTGCTTTCACGTAAACAAGTGCTCCAGTATAAATTTAATATTAAAAATATATAAACCCTTTAGAACTCCATAAAAACAGTTTGTATATAAAGTTAAAGTTTGTGTTCATTTGTGATAGTGTTATCTCCTAAGATTCTCATGGATTTACAATAGTTATATCAAAAAAACTGCAAGTGGCTTTGATCTTGTTTTGAAATTACATTTAGTGGTCGTAACAGTTTAAAACCCAATACAATCAATCTTGGAAGATTAAGTGGAGTGAAACAAGTATTTATTGTGATAATATAAGTGATATTACCCATTTTAAGTCCATTTTAGTAATCATCAACAGTTAAATTTCAAAACTGACGCCATAGAAGTGCTTGCTATTCGACAATAGATGGTGCTAAGCACAACTGAGTGAACTTTTTTACCGCCATCTACCGTTTATGGTTTAAATTACGTAGTGACCTTGATGGTCATCTTTGCACCACTACCTACTGCTATTCAATTTAGCTGACAGAGGGCGCTATAATTAATTTTAAAAGAAATAGAATATTTTGCTAAAAAATGAATTCAAAGTCCAAATCTACGGATATTTGTTGCGCAGCTTGCACAAAAACAATAGCAAAAAAAGAATATCTACGTTGTAATATTTGTAAGTCAGCATATGACATATCATGTTTAAATATGACCAGTCAACGATATTATTCATTCTATGGCGCAAACTCGGAACGTAAAGTAAACTGGAAATGCTCCGAATGCTTCAGTAAACCCCCAAAACAGGGAAATATCAATACACCAGTTCGAGTTAATCCCCCATCTAGCATTAGCAATGACAATTTAGCTAGTCTCTCCAGTACCCCTAATGACATACAAAATGTAACATTGAGGAACAGGAATGCAAAAGTTCCATTTAATGAAGACTATACATTAAATGACTGCTCAAAAAATGAAACCGACAGCTCCTCTGAGTTCATGGCACATCCTTTAACGGTATTTGCGGAGGAAATGCGAGCAATGCGACAGGAGCTAAGCAGAATGTCTGACAAGATGACTACATTCACCGAAGCTATCAACTTGCGTATGGATAGACTGGAAACAAGAATAGATTCATTTGAAAGCAAAAAAATTGAGATGGAAAACGAAAATGCAAGGAAAATGAAAGCGTTGGAAGAGTCGGTGTCTGAGTTGAGGCAGGAAATTCACGACAGGGACCAAGAAGTGCTAGGAAACGACATTGAAATCGTGACTTTTCCAGAGGATAAAAATGAAAATGCAACTCATGTCATATTGACAGTTGCCAAGAAACTAGGCGTGGAGCTGGGTGAGCACGATGTGGTCAATGCACAGCGAGTGGGACCGGCGCCGGCGCCCGTAGAGGGCGGAGCGCCGCCTCGCGCGCGCCCTCTCGTGGTGCGGTTTGCGCGTCGCGCGACCCGAGACGCGCTGCTGCAGGCTGCTCGTGTGCGCCGCGGCATCACTACTGAGGGCATGGCTCTTAAGGGACAACAGGTTGGACACGGAACTCCCCGTAAGTTTTATATAAATGAAAGGCTTACTAAGCATAATAGACAGCTGTTCCAAAAGGCACGCGAAGCTGCAAAGAGATGTGATTGGAAATTTGTTTGGACCCGAGAGGGAAGAATATATGCAAGGAGAGAGCAAGGGAAATCGAGCATTAGGCTTCGCTCTGATATTGACATTAAGAAGGTTTTTGGTGACAACAGTGTTAGCTCTGAAGGGAAATATGTGCAATAACACTATAGGACCTAAAAGTTCCTCAATATTTCTTTTTAATTGCTATTTTATAGATTTTCGGAAACGATATTTTATAACCGTGTTGACTAGTTCTATTTTTTGTCTTATCCGACCTGGATTTAATGTTTCTAACTTTATATATCTTTTCACTTGTGCATGTTACTTAGAAAATTCGAAATATGGAAAGTACTTGTATATGAATATTACATCAAAAGCGGGTTCTTATCCTTCATATAGTTTTAGAATCTATGTTTATTATGTACATACAACATACACACTTGGTTTGTGTCATTTAACAGTTTTAAAATTTTATCTAAGTAACTGTTGTTATATCGAGATTTCTTATAGTTTTGTCATTCAATTTATCAAGCAAAAAAACTTAGCCATAGGTTTGCTCAACCCCGGGTCGCTCGGTAACCGTCGCCGCCATGACGAGTTCATTGTGGCTATGGAAAGACATGCCGTAGATTTAATGGCTATAAATGAGACGTGGCTATCAGAGAATCAGGACGCGCGCGCTCCCACCGTGCCCGGCTACAGGCTGCGTCACGTGCCGCGGTCTGTCACTGCTCCGCGCTCACGTGGAGGTGGTGTCGGTTTTTACTTAAGGCGAGGTATACGTGCGCGGGTCCTGGAGCACCCTCAGTCCACGCAATATGTTGAGCAGATGTGGATAAGTGTGAATCTTAATGGTTATAAGCTTGCTATTGGAACTGCCTATCGCCCACAATGGATGAATGTTGACACGTTCATTGACGCTATGACAGAATCCATCAGTTGTTTCTCGAAATTTGACTATGTCGTTCTGGTTGGAGACTTTAATATTGACCTTTTAAAGCCTAATAAAGAAGATTCTTTAAAACTCATTAACTTTATTGAGTGCATGAGCCTTTGTCAATATGTAAATGAAGCAACACATTTTACTGACCACTCGGCTACACTTTTGGATGTAGTTTGCAGTACCACTAAAGTTCTTAATGTCAATGTAGATTACATACCTGATTTAGGTCATCATGCGTTCATCTCATTTGAACTGAATATTAAAAAGCCTAGACCAAAACCTCGATGGATTTTGTACAGACCACTCAATGATATTAATATTGAGCAGTTTAATAATGACGTTAATTCTATTTTTTGGGAAGAATTACTTGGTGATAATGTGAATGATTCGCTGTCTGCTTTTAATGAGCAAATACATCTTTTGTTTGATAGACATGCTCCTGTCAAAATGTCATACGTTAAGGAACAGAGTTATCCTTGGATTACACAAACAATAAAAGATATGATGAAACTACGAGATGAAGCGCACACTAAATGTCGCAAAACGAAGTTAACTCAAGATATAGAATCTTACAAAGAACTGAGGAAAATTGTTAAAGAAGCGTTACATCAGGAAAAATCTGCATACTTTTGTTATAAAATAAATCTAAACCTAAAAGATTCACGAGCTTTATAGAAAAACATCAAGCGTAACATAGACTTTAACAAACAACTTTCTGATTTGCCTAGTAATATTATTAATCCCCAGGATATTAATGGCCATTTTTTAGATGTTCCCGGTAATTCATCCATAGACCTATCATATTTGATGAATTTCTTGTTTAATCGGTTTAGTCAGTCAGTATTTAGTTTACAACCTGTAGATGAGACCACCGTATTTGATATAATTAAGAAAATAACTACAAATGCTCAGGGTGCAGATGGCATAACTTTAAACATGATCATGCTAACATTGCCACGTACACTCTCTGTCATTACTGCAATAGTCAACATGTCAATAACAACCGGTACATTCCCAGATTTATGGAAAAACGCTATTGTTCAACCACTTCCAAAAAATAATAGTCCTAAAGAGTATAAAGATCTCCGACCTGTAAGTATTTTACCTTTCTTGTCAAAAATATTAGAAAAAGTAGTGTGTATACAATTAATAGAATATCTAAAAGTAAACAAAATCTTACCCTGTAAACAGAGCGGTTTCCGAGCTGGTAGAAGTACGACCACTGCGCTTTTAGACGTGGTTGATGATATTTTGGCGGGGAGAGATGTGGGCGAAGGATCTATTCTCGTACTCTTAGACTATTCACGTGCCTTTGACACAATTAGCTCAACTTTACTAATGGCCAAATTAACTTATTATGGATTCGATAGTCCTACATTGATGTGGTTCTCAAGCTATTTATCAGGACGTTACCAATCAGTTGAAATTACACGTAGCGATGGCACTAAGCAGTATTCAGATAATTTACCCATAAGTAGAGGCGTTCCTCAAGGCTCTGTACTCGGACCGTTACTTTTCATTTTATACACGGCAGATCTGCCAATCCATATAAAAAACAGTGCATATCATTTATACGCTGACGACCTTCAGATTTATCAGAAATTCAAACCTTGTGACACTATTTTTACAGTAAATAATATTAATGAAGATCTTGAACGTGTAGCTAAGTGGTCAGAAGCTAATTGTCTAGTTCTAAACCCATCCAAAAGCAAGTTTATTGTTACAGGCTCTAAAGATCAAATATTAAATATCAATGTACATAATCCCGATGTTAAATTAAATAATGAACAGGTTGTGCAAGTTACTGAAGCAAGAAATTTAGGAGTGATAGTAGATAGTACACTACAGTTTGAAAAACATGTTATTGAAATTGTAAGAAATTGTTACTATAGGTTAAAAGTGCTTTACCAAATACGAGAATATTTAAGTGTACAGTTGAGAATTTATCTTTGTGAAAGTCTTATTTTGTCCAAACTTAACTATGCTGATGTTGTAACAGGAAATTGTTTACTAGCACGTACTAAAAAAATCATTCAACGTGTCCAAAACTCATGTGCGAGATATTGTTTCAACATTCCCAGAAGAACTCACATAACTCCTTACCTAAATAACAATAATTTACTTAATATGGAATCCCGGCGTAGACTTCATTTTTTCAGTACTGTTGTTTGGTGTTGTTAAAAACAAAAGCCCTTCATATTTATTTGAAAAACTTCAATTCACCAAACGAGCAAGAGTACCTGATCTCTTGATTTACCCTACTCATAAAACTGCCGCATTTCGTGGTAGCTTCCGATATGCTGCGACAAGATGTTGGAACAATATCCCTCCCCCAATCAGAAACTTGCAAAATGTTAGGTCATTCAAAATTAAACTTAAAGAACATATTTTGAATATTCAGAAGTCTTGAAAATGTAGCAATCTGTTTTAAAATAACTACTTTACATACATATTTACATAAATAGCCACTTGTTTAGCCAAAAAGTTTCACCTGAATTTATATATTTTATTTTGTATACAAGTTTTATTTTTTATTAGTATTATTTTTTATTGTTTCTCTTTTTTATTTTTTATTTTATGGCATCCACGGAAGACCAGCGTCGTGGTTCACGCCACGACATATGCTGAGTGGAGACCATTTTGGTACAATTGTAGTAATTACTTGTTCTGTGTTCATGGAATATGTATTTTTTGTATCAAATAAAAATTTTTTCTTTCTTTCTTTCTTTGCTCTTACAAACACTAATCAACTCCTATATGCCGATGATACTAAACTTTTCAGAGTGGTTAATAATACTGATGACTGTCTCAAAATTCAACATGATCTAGATTCTCTGGTTGAGTATTGCGAAGAAAACCAACTTTACCTTAATATTGATAAATGTCAAGTTATTACATATACTCGCAAAAAACAGTGCATTAAGTTCAACTATTATCTTAACAACAACTTGGTTACAAGAGTTGATTCAATTCGAGATCTGGGTGTCATCATGGATAGCGAACTATCTTTTAAACGCCACTTCGATTATATGATTAGAAAAGCATTTAAAAATTTAGGGTTCATTAACAGGATTACTAAACCTTTTAAAAATATAAGTACATTAAAAATTTTATACTTTAGTTTTGTTAGATCTATTTTGGACTTTGGTTGTATTGTTTGGAACCCTTCTTATCAGGATGATATTAATGAAATCGAGAAAGTACAAAAGAAATTTATTAAAATACTTAATTATCGCAATAATATAACAGACTTCTCATATGATGACTCCCTTAATAGTTATAAAATCCTATCTCTTCAAAACCGCCGAACCCAATTCGACATAGCGTTCTTACACAAAATTGTAAATAACCTTATCGACTCCTCTACACTACTTTCTAAAATTAATTTCATAACTAAAGCTCGACTTCCAGTTCGCCCCTCTCGCAAACTTAACATTTTAGTACCACCGCTGTTTCGCAAGAACTATACTCGAAATAACTTCTTTCATCGATGTTTGGTAAATTATAACAATAACTTTCCAGATATTGACATTTTTTCCAACTCTCTGATGGCTACTAAAAGCAAAGTTTGTACAAAATTGATTATGAAACAGAAGTCTTAACCTTGTCTTCAATGAAATGTATGAATTTATTTTATTTTTATTTTTGTTCTTGTTGAATTATTTTTTAAAGGATATAATAATGAAATGTGTGAATTTATTTTATTTTTATTTTTGTTCTTGTTGAATTAATTTTTTAAAGGATATAATTAATGTACTTAAAGTGATGTGCTACTATTCAATAATCATCAAGTTTGTCAACACACGTAGTCTTAAGTTTATTAATACTTTATACATATTCGGCACTGTTTGGTCTATAATATAGTACACTGCTTTGTAAAATTTTATTTTGTTTATGACTGTTTGTGCCAAAATAAATGAAAAAAAAAAAAAAAAAAAAAAAGAAACTGGACAAGGTAAAGTATCTTTTCTTTTAAATTACAAAATAAATATTATAGTTTAAAAATTGTGAAATTGTATTACATTTATTATATTCTTTGTAGAAGCAGACATGCACGAGCCTTCACTGAGCAGGCCACAAGTACCTATGCCTGATCTATCCGGTCACATAACTCAAGGATCTCCTAGGCGGTCTGTCAGAGGTTCCCCACGCAGACTTGCCCGGGCATCTCCCCGAAGAATTAACCCGAGATCACCCTTAAGATCAAGGAGGAGATCGCCACGACGTTTGATCAGGCCGGCACGCTCAGAGGAGGCTGCACAGCACTTCCTAGACAGCGATCGGGAGTGGAGGCAATTTAGGATGGACCAGCATCGAGATGAGATAGAAATGAGGAGAGAACAAAATAGGATTAGGGAAATGGAATTACAAGTTCAAAGGGAGCGGCAAGCTGTAGCTTTAAGGGGTTTAGATATAATAGAAAAATTTGTAAATAATCGTAGAGATCTAGATTAGGAAGCTATTTAAATATAAGAACTATTTTTTTATTTAGGTAACAAATAGGTAGTTTTTTTTTATTGTCTGTTAAAGTAAGTAAAATAAAAATCATATTATAGCATCTATTGATTTTAATTATTTTTGTCTGTAATATATAAAATTTACGAAAATAAATAAAAATGTAAACATACAAACATTTTTTTATTAATGAATCCAAAATAATAATAATTTTAACAATTTATAGGGTAGGATGTGATATTCTGTTTCTGGGACTGACAATAAAGAAGTTCAAATCATAAATAATAGTAATCAATACTTTTAATATTATAAATGCGAAAGTCGGTCTGTTATGCTTTCACAGCTAAACCGCTGGACCGATTTTGATGAAATTTTGTATGGATATAGTTGAAGACCTGAGGTCAAACATGGGCTACTTTTGGCCGCGGGCAACAGGTATACTATAACTAACTATAATTGGTCCCGTAATAGTCTCCCTCTAATTAAATCTGTGGTGGGACCTCCATCTCCTCTCTCCGTCTCTCTGTCCTCCCTTTCACTTTGGACTTCAATGTCTTGTGCTAAAAATATAAACAAAGTTTAGTTTTGCATCATTATTTTTGTAATTGCATATCACTGAACTAAAATAATATATACCCCCTATGTTAGATTCAATTTCTGGGATGCCACATGCAATACAGAAGTTATGCAGTACACAGCAAGCCTGTATAATTCTTGCACACTTAAGAGGCTTATAATGTAGAACTCTGTCCTTGTTCAAGCAACGCCAACGATTCTTCAGCCTCCCAAATGTATCCATACTAATATTATAAATGCGAAAGTTTGGATGTGAGTTTGTGAGTTTGTGAATTTGTGAGTTTGTGAGGATGTTTGTTACTCAATCACGCAAAATCTACTGGACGGATTTCGATGAAATTTGGTACAGAGGTAGATAATGACCTGGAATAGCACATTTTTATCCCGGGAAAAAGCACTGTTCCCGTGGGAAATTCACGCGGGCGAAGCCGCGGGCAAAAGCTAGTTTTCTATAACTACTCTTGCTGCGCAATGTCTGTCATTGTATGTGGCTTCTGCTGTTCCTGGAGTAGCATCTAAAAGGGCGCTGTGGGTATCCAGAGTCTCCTAAAAATTATATTTATAGTTAAGTACTATAAGATAGATAAATAGTCAATAAAAAATTGAGTAATTTGTTATATAAACTTTTACCTAAAAGCCAAACAGTTTCTCCATTACGGTGCAAGGACTGCATACCTATATGGGTTAAGATTACTGTTGTCCCAAATAAATGCATCATGATTTGCACCCCCAAATTTGGCATTTACATTAAGAATTCTATATTCATCATCACAAACCTGTAAATAAAATAATTAGTTGTGATTTTTCAGTTGATAATATTAAATTTATAGTTATTACCAATTTTACAAAAATATTACTGAATTATTTACCATTTGAACATTGAGGGAATGGTAGTGTTTTCGGCAATAGTACCAATGTTCCTCTTCTTTTGGTGGTCCAAATATTTTTATGTGGGTTCCATCAATGCATCCAATAACTCCGGGTATTCCGTACTTAGCATAAAACCTAAAAGAAAATTATATATTAAAAAAAAAGAAAAAATAATAATTAGGAAAATAAATTAACTACCTCCTTAACACTGTATTAACCTTTGACTAATGGTTTGCCTCATTGCTGTAGAATCTGGAAACCGTATGTATTTATTTATCATATTTTTGCATATGAGGGCCTCCGACACTTGTTCTATATAACACTGCACATCTTTTGAGATGTATTACTTGCAACTCCTACAGGCCGCTGCGCTGGTAAGAACCCGAGGAAAAAAAAAAAAATAATGCAGTGAGTACCTGTCACAGAAAAAGAAATTTTATGTACTTTTAAGAATATAAAAAAATACAACAAATAAAAGGGAACTAAGAGATACGTAAGAAGTATTTACCTTTGTTTCCAAGCTAACACGCTGAGACGACCTAAGATTTGTTAGACGCCTTAGCTCTCTACACAAGAACTTGAATGATTTCTTCGTAAGGCGATACCTTTTTTTAAATTCCTTCTCTGTCAAGTCATTCAAAGGGTCACTAGCAGCCCGAGCTCTAGCTCGAACATTTGAGATGAAACTGCAGTCATCTTGTGCTCTAGCTGTCGCGAACATCCTCCATGTGAAAAATTGATAAGCCGACATCGTTATCGTTTATTTAAGCACAATAAATTAGGTAAAATACAATAACTTTCTTCGTCTTATCCTTCTCTCACCAATAAATTCTAAGTGACAACTTTACGTTAACGCGCGTGAGTAGTAAACTATGTTTACCATTAGAACTGTCAAAACAGCGTCTCGCAAAAATTCGTTTACGTTCGGAAACGTGCTCACCAGTGACTAAGTATTCGATCGCCGCCATTCTCGATCGCGTAAAAGTTAACTTTTTAAACTCGGACTCAGCGCAAAAAGTGTTCACGTTAGCCACTAGGCGGCGCCGATTCAATCCCATAGAAATTCACGTTTACGCGCTCGATGCGTTTGTTCGAATAAATCTCGCACTAAGCACACTGGTTACGCAGTAACGATCGGGCCATTACGATCGGAGTGAAAACCCTTTTGAATCGGTCTCGCGAGCGGAAATTACCTGGTTAATCCCGCGCGGGCGAGTGACAAGGACGGCTTTATCGCTCAGCGTTTTATCTCACTTACGCATTTGCAAGTCTCAATGTGTAGTTTAGTTAGATTTATATCGAGCGAGAGTGAGAAATAATCATAGTTAGAGCGAGATAGAACACGATCGTCGAAAAGAGCGAAATGTTTTGGGTCTTTCCGGTATTTTGAACAGATAACCAGAAATAATATATGGTTTTGCTCAACCGTAACTGATTTAAAACGCTCTTTTTTTAAATGTATGGCGCATCGAGTGAGCTGGTTTAGAATTTTAACCAGGTTAGCAAGCCCTGGTTTACACCTTGAATGATCAGTCTTCAGCGTCAGAACAAATAGCAAACCAACGCGAAAGCGAGTCGCCCGTGCCGCTGGAATTCCAATTTTCCGCGCTGTGCGCTGCTAAACGGTTATTGGCTCTGTTGGCAGCTCATGGCGCTTCAGTCACATACAGGTCAAAGACATCACTAGCTAGAGGTGAATAGAATATATACGACTAGCTTCTGCCTGTGGCTATGACCGCGTCGATTTTCATTTAGTGTTTTCTACACTGTGTCACTGCCACAGAATCAAATAGAAGCTTTGGAGGCGGTGGTAACCTGAGCTTTAAGTAATTTTATTTGACGTCAATGACGTCAACTAACTAAAAACAAGAATATATAACTAAAAAATTAAATCATGTTTATTTCATTAATTTTATTTCAATAATAAATACAAAATTTGATAATACCGACGACTTGGTGAGTTAATACTGTAACACCAAGCTAAGAACCATCATTTAATAAACGTACAAACAAACACAATTGCAAAAAACCGTACATGGAAATCGGTACTTCCGTTATTAAAATAAATGTGAATAATCAAATGTACACAACCATACAACTTCTCACCCTAAACACATCGTTCCGTTACCTTGTCGTAGGTAAGTATAAATATTTAATTATGTTAGTAATTTTACTAAAACAACAATCTTCAGTATCTTAACGTCAATCTTGGAGAAACAAGCTAATTATTTAAAAATAAAAAACACGACTGACTGACTGCTTACATAGCCTATGTCACTCGGAGGAATGCAAGGAATCTAACAATACCTCTCACATCAAAATCTGTTAAGCCGTTCACGACTTATGGTGGAATAAAAAAACTTACATACATGAACCCTGAAAACATAACACTCCTTTTTTGGTCATGTAATCACCGTAATTTCAAGAAGAACAAGTTTTCAGAGATAACATATTAATGCTTGAACTGTGAGCTAGAATGGAATTCCCATTTTCCGGACTGCACCCGTATTGGCAGCTCACTGAACTCGAATCGCATTGCTAGTGAAATTGCACAACTCCACGATATAGAAAATGGTTCAGTGCAATTATACTTTACTTCCGGTTGTCAACGAGATCAGTCGCTTAACAAATAGTTCTCATATTAATAAAAATTTAAATGGTAAACACCTAATCTACAGTGCCAAAAAGTGGATAATTCTAACCTGCATAACCAGCTGCAAGGTACGTCACAACACTTCACCACAAACACTACACAAAAGCGATGTAAATCAAAGCAAGAAATTGGAAGAGGAATGTTAACTGAATTTATTTAAATCTGGGACTTGTTTTGGTTTGCACAATTGACCAATAATAGAAGACAAACAAACATTTTTTATTTACATCACAACCGGCGGCTGACCGGCATTTAGAAATATTTTCGATTGACACTTGACATTGGCATATTACTGACGTACAGAAAGAGCTGACATTGATTTATGAAATAAGAAAAGGCACAGACATCACCTGTCATATATACACCTAGAACACACACACAAAGCGACAACAGCGCCACCTACAATAAAAAAAAAATTAAACTATTTTATTTGGAGAACATTTACTAGATTAGAACGCCAATTTTGGAGGAAAGGAAGATTATCACAGAGAGACTTATTAAACATTTATCTATTTTATGCTGACATTTTGTTACCAGTTCATCTTCTCATTTATTTATTGTTTTTGACATTGTTAATAATAAATATGAGTTCCCAAGATTCTAACGGAAGAACCAGACGCAGGAAAGAGCAATTGGAGTGTGCTAAATGTACTAACACAATTCCTAACAAACAATTCATGACATGTACAAACTGTAAGAATTATTTCCATATAGATTGCCTAAATATAACATTTGCTAGATTTCGCATAATGACTACGGAAAATAAAAACAACTGGAAATGCAACGGATGTGTAAATAAAAGACATTTGAAAAAAAATCAATCACCTGCCGCTATCCCGACCTCTTCAGACAAAAATAAACAGAAACCTAGTAGACAAATTGAACAGGAACACTACGAAATAAATCTGGAAACTTCAAATACTTTCGATTCGCTGTCAGATGAGAGTGAAGACGAACAAGGTAGTTTAACACAAGAGTCCTTGGAAATATTAAATAGAAGCTGTCCAGAAGTACCTACGACAGATATAAATAAACTAGAAGTATTAGAAAGCGAAAATAAATTATTGAAAGAAAAATTACAGGAAGCAGATAATGAGATATGCAACATTATGCAGGAGAATTCTGCACTCAAAACAACTTTAAAAGAGTATGAACTTAGAATTAAAAAGCTCACTCACATTTGTAATCAAACTTCTTCTGTATCGTCGCCCCTGCCGGTTACATTAAATCGGAAACTTTGTACAAAATCAAGTTCCAAAAAATATCAGAAACCAAAAAAAGGAGGGAAAGTCTATTAAATCCGACCAAATTGGACTTTACGCAAGACCCTCGACTTCATACCAAGGAACAAGCTGCACAATCGACGACTTCTAAACTGCTCCAGACAGAAAAATCAGATGGCGCCACTAGTTTACAAAAAGAAACTCCACCTGTAAACCCTAACAATGACATCCCAAACGCAAGATATAAGATACGCATTTTTGGAGGACAAGAAGTGACAGGGCTTGCTGCAAAAATGATAAGATCAAGATGCGGAAAATGGAATGACGTTTATGATGTAGATGCTTATGTGAAACCGTATGGGACAACAGAGCAAATACTGAGCAGCTGTTGTTTATCTGTGTCAAAAAATGATATAGTTATTCTGTCTGTCGGTTCCAATGATAGGAATCCATACCATACGATCTCACAGTTATGCAACGTACTAAATAGTCTTAAGGATAATAAAATCATTGTATTGAATGTATTTAATAATGACGTCTTAAATATTAAAAAATTAAATTATGAATTAGAAATGTTGACAAAAAACTATGCAAACTGTAAATTTCTGAATGTAGACTATACCATATCCAAAGATATATTAGATTATATTTGTACTAAAATAAATGTTGAGATTGACTATGAGCTGTATAATGAGAAGTTTATTAAGAATATTTTTAAATTACATAAAACAAATCAAATGAAATCGAATACAAATTGCAAAAAAATAACAGATTATTTCCCAGTCCAAACAAATAATGAGATTAAAAAAAAAACTACACTTTTAGACTATTTCCCGAAACTGAATAGCGAGAAAAATTGTACAGGAATCAAGAAGGGGACTATACTGAACTATTTTCCAAAAATTGACAAATCAAAATTTTTTCGTTCCTAACTGCTCGAATAGACAAAATGTATTTAAAATCTTTCACCAAAACATTGCTAGCATTCTATCTAAGCAAGAAATTTTAGAGTTAACGCTCGATGAATTAAAGAAACAAGACAAATATCCCGATATTATGTGCTTCTCTGAAACATTCTTGAAAGACGATTACATGCGATATTTAAATATACACAACTACGAGTTAGCTACGTCGTTCAATAGGGTTTCAAAACGTAGAGGAGGATCATGTATCTTAGTGAAAAAAGGGATATTGTATAATAAATTACAGTTGCCTACAAAATACGCATCTGAAAAAACATTCGAAGTCTGTGGAATTGAAATTCCTAATATTAAACTAATAATAATTTGTGTATATAGGATCCCTAACTCTGATGCAATGATATTATTAAATAAATTTGACTGTCTATTGCATGATCTTTCTAAAAAAGGCAAACTTAATTCCAAATTAGTTGTTATAGGTGATATAAATATTGACACCTTGAAACAAAGCAAAGAAAGTGACTATTTAAAGAACTTGTGCAACACTTATTCCTTAAAAATACATATAAACGTCCCCACGCGCAAAGATGCCTGTTTGGATCATATATTAAGTAATATCGAAAATGCGACAGCAGAAGTTTTGCCACTTTGTCTTTCAGATCACGACACAGCACAGCTTTTGAATTTTCAAATTAAAGAAACTTTTGCTAAAATTAAACCATACACTACATATAGGAAAGACTACAGTCCCGAAAATATCTATAAATTTAAAGAATGTCTCAGCAGTATTACATGGTCAGAGATATATGAGGACGAGGACTTAGATTCTGCATTTAATAAGTTCCATGAAATGTTCTGCATGTTTTACGATTTATGCTTTCCTACAATAAAAATAAAAGTTAACAATACTAGTAATAACAATAGAAAATGGATAACTCAAGGGTTACGAACTAGTTGTAAACAAAAGAGATTTTTAAGATTTAAATATTATAAAAACAAAACAGACGCTAACAAAGACAAATATCTGAAATACTCTCAATTATTTAAAAAAATGCATAAGTCATTCAAAAAACATTCAAATATTACATTTATAAATAAAAGTGAAAATAAGTGTAAAGCAACATGGTCAGTAATAAAGAAAGAACTTTCAAATCAAAAAATCCCATGACGTGACAACAGAAATTAAATTTAATGATAATATTTTAAAAGAACCAGTCGACATTGCCAATACATTCAATAATTATTTTATCGATTTGACTAATAATAGTAATTTTACACCAAATAATAAACAAACTACTTTGCCTAATAGAATATTACCCAATTCATTCTTTGTTATGCCCATGTCAGAAGCTGAGGTCCTTAATGAAATAAACTCTTTAAGAACCACCAATGCGGAAGGATATGACGGGGTAAATACAAAAATAATAAAAGCATGTAGTGCTGAAATACTGGCAGTGCTAACACACTTAATAAACTTATCGTTTTCTACAGGAATCTTCCCCAATGCTCTTAAACTTTCCTTAGTTAAACCTTTATTTAAGAATGGCAAGAAAGATGATATCAACAACTTCAGACCGATAACACTCATACCAATTTTTTAAAAAATCTTTGAAAAGTGTATGCTTAAGCGATTAATGGATTTTTGTAACAAGTACAACATTATAAATAAAAACCAATTCGGCTTTCAGAAACGTAAGTCAACTTCTCAAGCTATATATACATTAATTAATACAGTATTACTAAATCTGAATAAAAACCTCTTGACAACAGGACTATTCTTCGATTTATCGAAAGCATTTGACCACGTATCACATGAACGTCTTCTATGTAAATTGGAAAATATTGGCATACGAGGGGTGGCATTACAATGGATATCATCTTACTTGAAAGACCGGCAACAGGGAGTTATAGTTAATAAAATGACGAATAGTGAAATGACTACCTTCACGTCTTCATACAGAAAGACCACTCATGGAGTTCCGCAAGGGAGTGTACTTGGACCGTTATTATTTTTGCTTTATATAAATGACATAATTAATTTAACCAATCATAACTGTATCTTATATGCTGATGACATTTCCATAATTGTAACAACTAATTCTAACAATCGCGATAAAGACTCAATAATTAGACATCAAAATGACATAAATGAAACAATTGATAAAATAATTCAATGGCTCAAGGACAATAACCTAAAAATTAATCTTAACAAATCCAATTTCATTCAGTTTAATAAATCTAAACATCCACATTGTAACTTTACCTTGGACATTGAAAAGATTAATGAAGTTACAAGCACTAAATTCTTAGGGGTTATAATAGATCAAGATTTAAATTGGAAGAATCAAGTAGATAAGATTAGTAAGAAAGTAAATCAATTTGTTTATGCTTTACGTCAAATAAAAAAAGTTACAAATCTCAAAACAGCTATAACATCCTACCAAGCGTATGTTGAGTCAGTTCTGCGATATGGTATAGTAATGTGGGGTAATAGCACTGAATTCATTAAGGCATTCAGATCGCAAAAAAAATGTATAAGAGCAATATGTGGGGTTTCCCCCGATACCTCATGTAGACCTCTATTCAAAAAGATGGATTTGTTGCCATTGCCAGCGCTATACATTTATGAAGTGGGTGTGTTTGTACATAAACACAACCACTTATTTAAAACTGCTTATGACTTGAGTGGCAGAGTACAAAGAAATCCGCACAGGCTTGTATTACAAGATGTTTCTAGATCACGAAAATGTTCAAATAGTCCATATAATATGTGTGTTAGAATTTATAATGAAATACCCAATGATATAAAAGATTTAAGAGAAAATTTATTTAAAAAGAAATTAAAAGAATGGTTAATTGGAAAAGACTTATATGACATTAAAGATTTATTATAACGAATTGAAATTACATTTGACATTATTATTTTAGATTTAATTATATTAAAGAATATCGGAAGATTGTATCTCCTATTTGCATGCCATATATGTGGTAAAACATGTGTACTTTTTGATGTGTAAGACCTTCTTAACTATGTTTTATGCAAATAAAGAATATTATATTATATATTATTATTATATTATATCATTTTGACTTGAAGCAGGTTTATATTTTATACTACAACATACATACAAAGAATCACGTCTTTGGCTCTGTCTACCCCGTAAGGGTACGGGGTAGACAGAGCCAAGCGTCGTGAGACTCGAAGACCACGCTTAGCTGAATAGTGGGCTTTCTAATGGAATGGAGATGTAGATATAGTGATAGGTTGCTAACCCCATTGCCTATGAGTGGAGGAATCCCCAGTTTATAGCCCTTTCTCTCGATTGACTTTTACAATCTGCGCGGGAAGAGAAGCAGCTGGCACATTCTATGTTTGTTCTTCGCTCCCAGAGCCAGCATGGAAGCATATATAATACAATATTTTATTTTATAGTGTAGATTTAAATGGATATTATGTCCAGGCCAACTTGCTCCATTGCATGCGAACTGCAGGCATGTCGCTGGAGCATCACTGTCCCACCAGCATGAACAGTAAACTCTGGTATCTCCAATAGGTAGCATTTAGCATAAATTAACTACAGTTTTGCCATCGCGAAGATTTGCAATCAATTTGAAATCTACATACATTGAAAGTAAATTTGCAATCTCGATTAAAAACTATACGTAAATTTGCCACGGGTAGGTTAGCGTTATAGTTAATTTGCCATCAATGTTTATTTTGCAATAAGTACCGATAGCAAACAAGTTCGCTCATTTAAATATTTGTACAAAGTATGTCGCTAACTGATTTCTATTTTTCGCTGATCTTAGAAACTTGAGCAATTCTTTGTATGGTAGCGTAAATAAGTAAGTAAAAAAAGTATTTAAAGTATTCAATTCAATTCAATTCAATTCAATTCAATTAAAAACATTTATTGCAATTCACATTATACAATTAAAAGTTCTATTAAAAGCAATTTTGGAGTTGGGTAAAAAAGGGATTCGAAAAACGAGCTGCGCATTATGTTTTGATAGTGTCCTATATCTGGTTTAGCCACTCTGATGATCTATATACGATAAAAAATTAATTTTTAAAGTTTTAACATTTTACCCGAGCCAGTAATATAAAAGTCAATGATTATCACATTGGTAAACTTCTAGATGTCGGTATATTCAATTTAGTAATCAGAACTGTGATTTAAAGCAAATAAATTAGTACTTTTTGTTATTGTTTGATTTTTCTGCAGTCCGTACCAAAATCTTTGTTTATGGCAAATTTACAGTTAACAAAATATTAAATAGCGAATTTATATAAAAATAAAAAATGGCGTCTGATGACGAATTTACTTTTTTGATGGCAAACTTACAGTAACCCAGTGGAACTAGCGAGAATAAATAGGCACGTTCCATCAGGAAATGTTTCAAAGGAACTAGTGATAGTAAATAAATTCGAACGAAGTGCAAGATCCACTTTGAAAGCATCGTGCCAGCGGAATACTTACTCCAGAAAACTAATTTTGACTGTAGACAGTTACAAATTTCACACAGTCACATAAGCATCTAAAAAAACTAATATTGATATTTAGGTTATGTTTAAACCCTCATACATAAATGTATTCTAACCTATCAAAATATTGGATATTTCTCCCTGGCGTCCAATAAATCGAAATAGCTTTTTCATAAAGAATGTTGAAATATAATAACGGCCTTACATGTGCTGAATTATATTCATTTAGTATTTATTACATAAAACATTCACATGTTGAAAATAGAGCCAAGTCTTCTTTATAGATATTTAGCGCTGAAAGAGCGTTGAAGATATTATTTCTAAGGTATACCACATGATTGGTAATAAATGATTTATGATTTATATACAGCGATTTTTAGTTAACTCATAGTGTATGTATGTACCTATATGCATAGAAAATGTACATTAAAATTGCTTGTAACAATATGCATGTAAGTATATTAAGTTGATATTAATTTAAGTCATCAAACTTGGCGGTTACACCACCATGCCTCTGCATATAATATCACGCACGTCGTCGTAATGTAATTTATGCCATGTGTGATATGATCAATGAAGGGATTCACCTCATTTAATATTAATACATTCATTTATCACAGAAGACCCTCCCTTTGCAAGATTTGCAAGGATTTTGAGTAAATGTGGTAAAATATACATAACTTCCGGGCTCGTATCCCCAATGAAATTTCAGTACCATAAAAAGTCCCCAAAAAGTATAAGCAATTTCAAGTTGTATTGCATCCATGTAAGAAACATCAAAATCTATCCAGTGATGGAGTGGAACAGACACTACATATACCTATACAAAAATTTTCCCTATCGGCAATATCTAGATAGATCTAGATAGATTACCAAGGTTTGAAAAATCCTTTATTATCAAGTTTAAAATTCCAGAAGGATAGATAGACTGAATTGAAGCGATATGAGAGTCAGAAAGTACTCGATACCGAAGTTCAGCTCTAAAGCCGGCCGTTTTCCGAAGGTCCGGTCGGCGCAATATCTAGTGTGATCTGGTTTAGACCGGTTTCACCCGGCACTTTGCTAGATTTCGATTTAATGATGGTTTGTGAAAGGTTTTTTGGTCAAACATTAGTGAACCATATTATATACATATGTATACTATAGTATGACACTGTGGTGGTTGAGTGGGACGACACTTGAGATCGGTTTGCTTAAGTTAGTTTTCATAGACCACCACTTGCTTCCGGTAAAAGATAACATCATCGTAGGGAAACCAGCATACTGGCTGACTATTTGGTTTATCATTTTTTATAATTCTCAGACGCTATTTACCTACTTCAATGGGTATAAAATATCTTGTTTCTATTAAAAATCATTTTCTCGTAATTTATTCGAGATCTTAACAATAAGTTACCAAATAATGCGTTAAATTACATTTCTAGTAATGCCAATAACGCACTCACTATTATATTTTTATAAAATTTAAAATAGTTAACTTGATGTGGTCCAAGTAAACTACACCGTTATTAGTAAGTAACTAACTCGGCCCAGCGCAAATTAAACTTGGTCCAAGTTAACGATTAACAAATTTGAAATCGATGACTCGTCCCAGGTCCGAGATTTTAGTGGGACGAGCAAATGACTGACTCGACTCAAGAAGAAGCACATTTTGATTTCTCAACTAGATATTATCCGAGCGCAATTTTTTGCCAATTTTGTTTCATTGTGATATGAGTAGCGTTTGTGTACACTAAAATATATATCAAAAATTTATTAGATTAGTACTATAAGCCTTTACGCAGCAACTATTATATAATCAGTACTTACTACTATAATATTATATAATCAGTACTTTAACTTCACAAACTCAATATGTGGTTTGGCAATATCGTAACTACAAGAACTATTATAATTAACAATGAATAAACGTTTCACCTTACGCACATGTAACCTAAACGCTAAGCTAAGGCACATTACTTTAACTAAGATGTAGAATTTTTAACTTCATTTAGATCTGATAAATTTTAGACAGTGTGAGCCATATGGTCTCATCTTGGCAAGATATTACATGAAAATGGTTTATTTATACGTAATGGAAAAAACATTATAAAAGATAGATCAATTCATATTATCACGCCTTTTTCCCTTGGGCAAAGGCAGAGACTAGCAAAAAAAAAGTACGTGTAGAATTTAGTTAAAAATGCGTCAGTTTAAAAAGACCTGGCAATATTAGTCGGTACGTCCCCTTAACATGTCTGCATGAACACTGCACCGTGCGACCATTTTGAACGTGCATCGCTAACTTGATATCACGTGCTTGATTTTACATTTACGGTTATTGGCCTGCAGTCACCCATCAGGCTCTGATACGAGCTAGCTGGGCTATTCTCTGGTGCTTTGATACGAGCTATATTAGTACGGGCTATTTTCTGATGTACTACATTTGGTGTAATAATTTAATTTATATTTTCTAATCTATACATATAATAAAACAGTAAAAATATTTTGTCTGTACATTTAGTATTTTTGACTGAAATGAACAGAGAGACACATAAAAAGAATAATAGAATGCAATTTTTTTTTAATTTCTTGTCTGTCTGTCTGTCTGTAAGTATGATCACGCTAATCTCCTAAAGTACTGAACCGATTTGAATGAAACTTTTTTATTGTATAGCAGTGGCTATACAATAAAAAAGTTTCATTCAAATCGGTTGCCCAATGTTTTCAAATGTTGCCCAGGCTTAGTGAAGCCTGGGCAACATTTAGGCTATAATTGATTTTGAAAACTGGAACGCCTGGTGAAGAACCAAAACAGAACGTTTAAACTATAAGAAATATGGACATGGTGCCTTAACAAAAGTCGTTCGACCTGATGAGCATTTTTTGTTGACGTATAAAAATCCAAGAGACCAGCTACACTATTACAAATATGGAAATAGCGCCTTAGTAAAAGTCGATCAACCTGATGAGCATTTTCTGCTGATGTATAAAAATTGAAGATTATGGAACATCTGATGAACAACTCCAAGAGACCAGCTACTCTATAAAATAAATGGAATGGAAATGGGGCCTTAGTAAAAGTCGTTTAACCTGATGATCATTTTTTACTGACGTATAAATAGACAGGACAATGTTCCCGCGGGACACGGGATAACCAAATAGCGGAAATTTTGAGTACTGGAGTTTAGGTTACTACAGTTTGGAACACAAAAAGATTCTTCATCTAAGCGAAACTCACGCGGGCGAAGCCGCGGGCAACAGCTAGTATTTTATATTATGTAAGTGATTTCGAATGTAATGAATATTGTTACTGAATAAATGATATGATATGATACCTAGAACCAAAATGTAAAAGTCTACATATTACATCAGAAGTATCCACAAGGCGACGCGGACGACTAAGATAAGTCCATCCACCATATAATTAGTCACAAAAATGTAAATTTGACAAATTAATATAGATCAAAATCAAAATCAATAAGTCTCAAATCTACAAACTACTAGTCATTACGTTAGTACCTACTACCTACTACGATCATTTTATTCCATTTCGTAAATCAGCTAAGTGGTATAGAAATGTAGGTGCTATCATGATAGCTTGAATCACGAATAGGAAGAATCCCGATTACGATAAAATGACGCCATTGTAGAAACGTATACATACATTTTTTCACGCCTTTTTCTACTACTTTGTAGAATGACGAATGTAGTAAATTGCGGTTGCGTAGAATCCGTATTGTATGGGAATCAAGAATAGGAAGAATCGTGTTTGTGTAATCGGTTGCATAATTTCATTTATTCCTAAAGAAGTTCCCATTATTATAATGTTATAAATATAATCAGTGAAAGATGTTAAGAAAATGATTGTGTCAAATTTCATTATTCGTTTCTCAATTCGTAATAATATAAACAAGGAAAATGTCCAATTAATATTCCAATTTACAACCGTGTTACGCAAACATAGTTTCGTGAGCCTCAAGCTTATATTCCTATAAAATTGGTAATTTAACGCGAAGCTCCGGAAGCTGTTTGATCACTCCTTATGTAAATAACTACGTATATATATTTTCGAGGGTCTCGATAAGGCATCGCTACACCCGTACTGTAAGTACTGTGCTGGTCTGTCTAGGCTAATTTTTGGAACGTGTCAGCCACTATAAAAGCATGTGAAATTCTGTAGATTAGGTCTCGATTTCTTATGTTTAGGAAGCAGAATCCAGTTTTATAATAAACTATTTTACTGTAAGGACCAGAAAATTTAATTTTCAATCACACATCACACTATTATTATAAAGTACTAGCTCTTGCCCGCGGCTTTGCCCGCGTGAATTTCCCACGGGAACTGTGCTTTTTTCCGGGATGAAAGGTACCCTATGTCCTTCTCAGTACTTCCAGCTATGTTTATGCGAAATTTCTGGAAGATTGGTTCAGTAGCTAAAGCGTGAAGAGGTAACAAACAAACAAACAAACTCACTTTCGCATTTATAATATCAGTTAGGATTTGTAAGTTTGTTTGTAGGGGGTAATCATCGGAACTACTGAACCGATTTCAAAAATTCTTTCACCAATAGAAAGATACACTATACCTGAGTGACATAGGCTACAATTTATGTATGTACCTCCCGAGCGAAGCCGGGGGCGGAGCGCTAGCTTTTTATATAAGTAATCGAAAGGAAAATACACTTTCTCGGAAATTCGCTAACAATATTATATCTTCTACTGGACTTCAAGCATGTCAACATTATCAACATAATCCCGCGGTGTTCGTGTTTGTATTCGCTGCCAGCTTCCGGATCCGGGCACGGGAACTCCATCTGTCTGTAATTATATTGATCGAAGATAAACAGCCATCGAGAGGTTTCTATCTTCAATTGTTTATTGTTATCAAAATTCACCGCAAATAAGAAATCTATAATGATGATAGTGTAAGTTTATGAGATGGCCTAGATACATATAACTCAACTACAGTAGCGGAGTCAATCGTAACTAATATTATAAATGCGAAAGTGAGTTTCTCTTCACGCTTTACCTACTGAAATTTCGCATACACATAGTTAGAAGTACTGAGAAGGACATATAGTATACCTTTCATCCCAGGAAGGAAAAAGCACTGTTCCCGTGGGAAATTCGTACGGGCGAAGCCGCGGGCTATAGCTAGTACTACAGTATATAGTACAATAATGTAATCTTATCTACTCTGAATAAAACTCTTAGATTTATATTTACAAACCCCTTTTATAATACATGGATCATATTTCTACACTTTATACATGGAAACACAATAGATCACATAAACATTATGTAAAGCTACGCGCACTAAACAACCATCACAACCCATCGCTGGTGCAGTCTACCACAGACTACTCAAGACTGAAGGGCTTCATACTGCATCTTGACAATCGTTCTTCTTTCAAATATTCCTGGCAGCTAACACGGCTGTTCCTGACAGCTGAACGTCCTCGTCAGCTTGATCTCCATTAGGTGAAATAAGGTCCTTCTGAGTATGAGAGAAGATCAATATTAATCATCATCCATAGGCAGGGATCCAACGGTCCAATATTTATCATTCCATTGTTAAATTGGTCATATCAGATCAAAAAGAAAACATTAAGAAACGTTATGACTGTAAATTTTTAAGCATCGACTTTTAACATTTGCAACTAAACTTATTTCATTTTAAAGGAAAAGCTCTAAATACTAATTCAGTTATCAATTGGGACAAGACCAGAATATTGAACACACAGCATAAGGAACATAAAATCACATTAACATTCCGGAAAGAAAATTGCATTAGCATTCTGGAAAGTAAATCATATTAGCATGCTGAAAAGTAAACAGCATTAACATTCCAGAAAGAAAATCGCATTAGCATGCTGAAAAGTAAATAACATTAACATCCCAGAAATTCATTAGCATGCTGAAAAGGAAATATCATTAACATTCCACAAACAAAATAGTATTAGCATGCTGAAAAGGAAATAACAT
>JAEMBS010000390.1:0-25000 GCA_018467065.1 Ephestia elutella
ACAAGGCTTAAAAAAAACAAATATCTGTCGCTGTTAAAGTGACATTTCTTAAACTTTACATTTTTTTCAAATAGGGTATTTGACAATGTTTTTTTTATTTTATTTTTGGAAAGATCATGTGAAAGTATAATAACAAACTGTTTTTAGGCGCACCGAGTAGGGAAAACACCTGTGTGACGTCACCTGGCTATTCGGAAGTGTTCGGTAACTGGTCGGCGTATTTCGTTACCATGAATTTTCAATTTGAAATAACTAGGTAATTAAATGGAAAATAAAAATAATAAAAACAGTTTGTTATAAAACTCTTTCCACTCATTCCAAATCTTTCCATTTATTCAAAAATATGTTGAAAAATTACACCTTGTCAAATACCCTATTATGATTGAAAATAAATAATTTCGATTTATAACGACTGCGACTACGTCTTACAAAAATTTTGCATGAAATTGAATGAATATTCATTTTCTAATAAAAATAAGCATATATTTTACGTGAACGGTTGCGCCGCCAGTTCCCTGTGACGTAGGACTTATGCTAAAATCCCCTAAACATGATTTAACTCAATCAATAATAACTTATAAATGATATAATAACCTATACATTACATGGGAATGCATAGTAACAAAGTTCAATAAAATATTCGTATTAAATTAATAAAAAACAAATTTATCTACAATGGCGGTCGAGTCTGTCTGTTGATAGCAAATAGGTGTTTTTATATCTATGATAAATTAATTATAATATTATATATTCATCATTATACATTACAAGCATATTTTGTTCATTCAACAAATGTTTAAATTTTAGAGACCATTCGTCAATTTGGGCTTCGGATTTTATTGAGCAGCATTAATATTTATGTATATTAAAACGCGATTTTACTAACCACTCAGGCGCTGCCGCCGCGCGATGACCGGGCTCTAAAGCGCTGCTGATCGGCAGGAATTACCAACCGCAAATAGCGCGCTATGGTTTTGCACTTTTAGAGTCAGTACAAAAAATAGAGGCAATTAATTAAAATTATAAAACTAGTATCATAAAATATATTAGTTAGGCGATAGATGAAGATGCATTGTTAAATGAATATCACGTTTTAGATCCAAGTTATTTAAGTTTCAATTTCAATTTTGTAAATATTTTATTCACTTGCATTAAATGTTTTATATTTTCCAATATAAGCAATAAAAATGGTAGGTTTTATATGATTTTAGACAGCACGTAAACCACGTAATCAGTTAATGTTAAAAAAAATATCTGTCCTGTAAAAGAAATAACTTAAATATATTTATAGAATTAGGCTATCAATTTCTAGTTTCCAACCCAACATGGCAGCGCGCAACCTATATATAAACCTAGATTTCGTGTAAACTACTCACTTGTTTTGCAAAATATTGACAATAAACGTGGAAAACAATGTATTCTTTGACTTTACATAATAATATCATTATGTAAAGTGAAAAGAAAATTTGTAAAAACCTTTTTAAAAGTAATTGAAGACTCCAACCGTCTCGTTACGTCACTATTCACAAATATTCATATCTTAACACTATGAGATTATTGTACAGAAAGATTAATAACACACAAGAAACTACATTAAATTGTGAACACGTTGAATTATTGCACTATTCCAAATAACAAAAGAAACCTCGTCAAAATGAACTTGCAAAGTACACATAAATCACAGCGAATGGGGCACGGATTCGGGTCCGGAGCGCTTCAAAAGCCACACGATAAAGGTTGTTTCACGGCGGCAATCTTTTTAGATACTTACCTACTAGCCGCGCTCCCCCGCGAAGTTTCAAATTCGAACTGCATTCAAAGATAGATATGTATAATAAGTTACAATTTAGGATGCTGATAATAAAATCCTACAAGTGTTTTGAAGAGTGAGTCGAATTTACAAATCGAGGGTTCCGCCTAAAGTTTTTTTTATCCTAATCGGGGGAGAAAAATACCTTTAACTACAAGTCACACGCAAAAACAAACTACTAGGTACTAAAAAGTTTAACGTTGGTATAGAAAAAACAATTATAATTTTAAAGATATTTAAGGAAACCTACCCTAAAAAGTGCGATAACGAACCTTCGATCACTTAATTATGACAATAGAAAATAAGTTTTAATAAAAGCTGAATAGAGGCTAATACAGTAATTCCAAGTTTTCCATCACCTCATATTACTACACTCGAAACTCAAGTATTTTTTTTAACTTAGTTGTAAGTCAATCAAACACCATTAATTAAGCATCGCCGAATTATGAAATGTAAACAAACAACCCAAGTCAACACACCTTTACATTTTTAATGGCCGATTTGGGGCAACAATTCGTAACCCGCAGCGGTATAGATCATCATTATTTCATCTGAATACAGAATTAATAAGTTTTCTTATATTTCCTGAAATAAACAGTGATCTATAAATGCTTTAATTTATTTCTATAACATATCTAAATGTAGTTGACACGTAGTTTTTATCGTAGAAATAATTTTACATACTTAATAATCACATTTACTGACCATGTCTGGGGCACGAAAAATTTTGAAAAATAAATATTCCTTATTTTGAACAGATTTGCTTTAACAAAGTTAAAATAATCTATAAACGATGCCTACGTAATAAGTTTCTAACAAAGTATTATTCAGAAAACACTTACTTCATTGTTAATTTAGCAGGAGAAAACACACATAAAAACACCACTTGTTCAAAAGTTCACGGCACGATGAGGCCCTTTTTTTTTCTATGACCATAAATTTTTTGCTCCTCGGCAATAGGGCTGTCCATATAGAAACTATTTCGATTAACAGATCTCGACTCTAACGAACTCTTACTGAATGAATAACACTTTTTCCATCACTAGTGTCGTTATCAGCTGAGGCCCGGATTCGAGCCCCAATCGCTTCAAGGCGTTTTCGTCGGGTATCAAAGTGTGACCCAAAGCGCCTCAGTGGCTAAAAAGTAATAATAGAAAAATGGCTCGATTTATCAGATTAATCAAAACAAAACACTTACCTACTTTTTTTATTATTTTTACTCTATTCTTGCGTCGGGGAACTTACTTGTAAAAAGTAAAATATATGCAAAAACAAAACGTTTTACATCAACATTTGTCTGACTCTAAACGAGACCAAAGACAGTGATTAGCGTGGCCAAATACTGGTCCAAATATTAATAGCCCGACAAGAAAAAGATTTATATTTTGACAAATCCTAAAGTCTCACCGGCAACAGACAGCCCCCACCTCACATAAGGACGCACATCTTCCTGAGATCGGCGTCGTCCGCGTCGCTAGCGGGCTCAGCGTGCGGCGCGCGGCCGGCCACGTGCGGCAGGTAGGCCTCGCAGTCCAGGCCGCGGCGCTCGTAGAACAGCAGGTAGGCGGCGGCCGGGTCCAGCTGCTGCGGCCGCACGGCGCGGCACGAGCTGTCGTTGTAGCAGAGCCAGGCGCCCGACGGGTTGCGCGCGTACGCCACGTAGTGCCCGCCGCTCATCTGCCCGCTGTGAGACTGTGGGGATACATGAGTATAACATATCGCACTAATGAGGGATTTTCCGAGACCCATATTAAAAAATATAATAGTTCCAGATGACTTCAGCTAGATGGCGCTTAAGTAAAAGGCGAAAGAAAAAGTTTCATACAAAAAGCGAAAATTCACGGGATTGGCATTAAAAAAAAAAACTTAGTTAAAAAAACATTTGTGCAACTGTCAAACTGTTAGGTGATTTTTTTTCTGCCTCTGGTTGACAAGAAAAAGTGCACCATATTACAACTCGGTTTTTATAAAACGCTATCTATTGAGACTTTTATACTGCTTTTTTTTCTTAATTTAGCTGTCAGAAAATCGCTCATTGTAGCTCAAAACAAAGTTTTCTTATTTCCTATGAGATACTAGTTCAACGATGTTATATTTTATAATAGATCATGTATTCAAATATCTTAACCAATGATAACTCTACAAAACTTCTGGTACATTTATAAAAATCGCCATCGCCACAAATATACAATAACCAGTCAACCCGCCTCGAGGAACTGAATGAAATGGTCCCAGAATGAGAGAACCTTGCATTAGTGTCCCTAACTGAAAGATAATATAATAATACATCGAATAACAATAATCGTCTAGTCACTCACCACGACGGCACAGAGCCGGTACTGCAGCTGCAGGGGTCATGCCCCGGCAGCAGGCGGTGCTGGTGGTGGTCCTGCAGGTTGTCCCCGTGACCGGGTGCTGGCCAGGCTGGTGGACTCTAGTCACTCACCACGACGGCACAGAGCCGGTACTGCAGCTGCAGGGGGTCATGCCCCGGCAGCAGCCGGTGCTGGTGGTGGTCCTGCAGGTTGTCCCCGTGACCGGGTGCTGGCCAGGCTGGTGGACTCTAGTCACTCACCACGACGGCACAGAGCCGGTACTGCAGCTGCAGGGGGTCATGCCCCGGCAGCAGGCGGTGCTGGTGGTGGTCCTGCAGGTTGTCCCCGTGACCGGGTGCTGGCCAGGCTGGTGGACTCTAGTCACTCACCACGACGGCACAGAGCCGGTACTGCAGCTGCAGGGGGTCATGCCCCGGCAGCAGGCGGTGCTGGTGGTGGTCCTGCAGGTTGTCCCCGTGACCGGGTGCTGGCCAGGCTGGTGGACTCTAGTCACTCACCACGACGGCACAGAGCCGGTACTGCAGCTGCAGGGGGTCATGCCCCGGCAGCAGGCGGTGCTGGTGGTGGTCCTGCAGGTTGTCCCCGTGACCGGGTGCTGGCCAGGCTGGTGGACTCTAGTCACTCACCACGACGGCACAGAGCCGGTACTGCAGCTGCAGGGGGTCATGCCCCGGCAGCAGCCGGTGCTGGTGGTGGTCCTGCAGGTTGTCCCCGTGACCGGGTGCTGGCCAGGCTGGTGGACTCTAGTCACTCACCACGACGGCACAGAGCCGGTACTGCAGCTGCAGGGGGTCATGCCCCGGCAGCAGGCGGTGCTGGTGGTGGTCCTGCAGGTTGTCCCCGTGACCGGGTGCTGGCCAGGCTGGTGGACTCTAGTCACTCACCACGACGGCACAGAGCCGGTACTGCAGCTGCAGGGGGTCATGCCCCGGCAGCAGCCGGTGCTGGTGGTGGTCCTGCAGGTTGTCCCCGTGACCGGGTGCTGGCCAGGCTGGTGGACTCTAGTCACTCACCACGACGGCACAGAGCCGGTACTGCAGCTGCAGGGGGTCATGCCCCGGCAGCAGGCGGTGCTGGTGGTGGTCCTGCAGGTTGTCCCCGTGACCGGGTGCTGGCCAGGGTGGTGGACTCTAGTCACTCACCACGACGGCACAGAGCCGGTACTGCAGCTGCAGGCGGTCATGCCCCGGCAGCAGGCGGTGCTGGTGGTGGTCCTGCAGGTTGTCCCCGTGACCGGGTGCTGGCCAGGCTGGTGGACTCTAGTCACTCACCACGACGGCACAGAGCCGGTACTGCAGCTGCAGGGGGTCATGCCCCGGCAGCAGCCGGTGCTGGTGGTGGTCCTGCAGGTTGTCCCGTGACCGGTTGCTGGCCAGGCTGGTGGACTCTAGTCACTCACCACGACGGCACAGAGCCGGTACTGCAGCTGCAGGGGGTCATGCCCCGGCAGCAGCCGGTGCTGGTGGTGGTCCTGCAGGTTGTCCCCGTGACCGGGTGCTGGCCAGGCTGGTGGACTCTAGTTACTCACCACGACGGCACAGAGCCGGTACTGCAGCTGCAGGGGTCATGCCCCGGCAGCAGGCGGTGCTGGTGGTGGTCCTGCAGGTTGTCCCCGTGACCGGGTGCTGGCCAGGCTGGTGGACTCTAGTCACTCACCACGACGGCACAGAGCCGGTACTGCAGCTGCAGGGGGTCATGCCCCGGCAGCAGCCGGTGCTGGTGGTGGTCCTGCAGGTTGTCCCCGTGACCGGGTGCTGGCCAGGCTGGTGGACTCTAGTCACTCACCACGACGGCACAGAGCCGGTACTGCAGCTGCAGGGGTCATGCCCCGGCAGCAGGCGGTGCTGGTGGTGGTCCTGCAGGTTGTCCCCGTGACCGGGTGCTGGCCAGGCTGGTGGACTCTAGTCACTCACCACGACGGCACAGAGCCGGTACTGCAGCTGCAGGGGGTCATGCCCCGGCAGCAGGCGGTGCTGGTGGTGGTCCTGCAGGTTGTCCCCGTGACCGGGTGCTGGCCAGGCTGGTGGACTCTAGTCACTCACCACGACGGCACAGAGCCGGTACTGCAGCTGCAGGGGGTCATGCCCCGGCAGCAGGCGGTGCTGGTGGTGGTCCTGCAGGTTGTCCCCGTGACCGGGTGCTGGCCAGGCTGGTGGACTCTAGTCACTCACCACGACGGCACAGAGCCGGTACTGCAGCTGCAGGGGGTCATGCCCCGGCAGCAGCCGGTGCTGGTGGTGGTCCTGCAGGTTGTCCCCGTGACCGGGTGCTGGCCAGGCTGGTGGACTCTAGTCACTCACCACGACGGCACAGAGCCGGTACTGCAGCTGCAGGGGGTCATGCCCCGGCAGCAGCCGGTGCTGGTGGTGGTCCTGCAGGTTGTCCCCGTGACCGGGTGCTGGCCAGGCTGGTGGACTCTAGTCACTCACCACGACGGCACAGAGCCGGTACTGCAGCTGCAGGGGGTCATGCCCCGGCAGCAGCCGGTGCTGGTGGTGGTCCTGCAGGTTGTCCCCGTGACCGGGTGCTGGCCAGGCTGGTGGACTCTAGTCACTCACCACGACGGCACAGAGCCGGTACTGCAGCTGCAGGGGGTCATGCCCCGGCAGCAGGCGGTGCTGGTGGTGGTCCTGCAGGTTGTCCCCGTGACCGGGTGCTGGCCAGGCTGGTGGACTCTAGTCACTCACCACGACGGCACAGAGCCGGTACTGCAGCTGCAGGGGGTCATGCCCCGGCAGCAGGCGGTGCTGGTGGTGGTCCTGCAGGTTGTCCCCGTGACCGGGTGCTGGTCAGGCTGGTGGACTCTAGTCACTCACCACGACGGCACAGAGCCGGTACTGCAGCTGCAGGGGGTCATGCCCCGGCAGCAGGCGGTGCTGGTGGTGGTCCTGCAGGTTGTCCCCGTGACCGGGTGCTGGCCAGGCTGGTGGACTCTAGTCACTCACCACGACGGCACAGAGCCGGTACTGCAGCTGCAGGGGGTCATGCCCCGGCAGCAGGCGGTGCTGGTGGTGGTCCTGCAGGTTGTCCCCGTGACCGGGTGCTGGCCAGGCTGGTGGACTCTAGTCACTCACCACGACGGCACAGAGCCGGTACTGCAGCTGCAGGGGGTCATGCCCCGGCAGCAGCCGGTGCTGGTGGTGGTCCTGCAGGTTGTCCCGGTGACCGGGTGCTGGCCAGGCTGGTGGACTCTAGTCACTCACCACGACGGCACAGAGCCGGTACTGCAGCTGCAGGGGGTCATGCCCCGGCAGCAGCCGGTGCTGGTGGTGGTCCTGCAGGTTGTCCCCGTGACCGGGTGCTGGCCAGGCTGGTGGACTCTAGTCACTCACCACGACGGCACAGAGCCGGTACTGCAGCTGCAGGGGGTCATGCCCCGGCAGCAGCCGGTGCTGGTGGTGGTCCTGCAGGTTGTCCCCGTGACCGGGTGCTGGCCAGGCTGGTGGACTCTAGTCACTCACCACGACGGCACAGAGCCGGTACTGCAGCTGCAGGGGGTCATGCCCCGGCAGCAGCCGGTGCTGGTGGTGGTCCTGCAGGTTGTCCCCGTGACCGGGTGCTGGCCAGGCTGGTGGACTCTAGTCACTCACCACGACGGCACAGAGCCGGTACTGCAGCTGCAGGGGGTCATGCCCCGGCAGCAGCCGGTGCTGGTGGTGGTCCTGCAGGTTGTCCCCGTGACCGGGTGCTGGCCAGGCTGGTGGACTCGTCACTCACCACGACGGCACAGAGCCGGTACTGCAGCTGCAGGGGTCATGCCCCGGCAGCAGCCGGTGCTGGTGGTGGTCCTGCAGGTTGTCCCCGTGACCGGGTGCTGGCCAGGCTGGTGGACTCTAGTCACTCACCACGACGGCACAGAGCCGGTACTGCAGCTGCAGGGGGTCATGCCCCGGCAGCAGGCGGTGCTGGTGGTGGTCCTGCAGGTTGTCCCCGTGACCGGGTGCTGGCCAGGCTGGTGGACTCTAGTCACTCACCACGACGGCACAGAGCCGGTACTGCAGCTGCAGGGGTCATGCCCCGGCAGCAGCCGGTGCTGGTGGTGGTCCTGCAGGTTGTCCCCGTGACCGGGTGCTGGCCAGGCTGGTGGACTCTAGTCACTCACCACGACGGCACAGAGCCGGTACTGCAGCTGCAGGGGGTCATGCCCCGGCAGCAGGCGGTGCTGGTGGTGGTCCTGCAGGTTGTCCCCGTGACCGGGTGCTGGCCAGGCTGGTGGACTCTAGTCACTCACCACGACGGCACAGAGCCGGTACTGCAGCTGCAGGGGTCATGCCCCGGCAGCAGGCGGTGCTGGTGGTGGTCCTGCAGGTTGTCCCCGTGACCGGGTGCTGGCCAGGCTGGTGGACTCTAGTCACTCACCACGACGGCACAGAGCCGGTACTGCAGCTGCAGGGGTCATGCCCCGGCAGCAGCCGGTGCTGGTGGTGGTCCTGCAGGTTGTCCCCGTGACCGGGTGCTGGCCAGGCTGGTGGACTCTAGTCACTCACCACGACGGCACAGAGCCGGTACTGCAGCTGCAGGGGTCATGCCCCGGCAGCAGGCGGTGCTGGTGGTGGTCCTGCAGGTTGTCCCCGTGACCGGGTGCTGGCCAGGCTGGTGGACTCTAGTCACTCACCACGACGGCACAGAGCCGGTACTGCAGCTGCAGGGGGTCATGCCCCGGCAGCAGGCGGTGCTGGTGGTGGTCCTGCAGGTTGTCCCCGTGACCGGGTGCTGGCCAGGCTGGTGGACTCTAGTCACTCACCACGACGGCACAGAGCCGGTACTGCAGCTGCAGGGGGTCATGCCCCGGCAGCAGGCGGTGCTGGTGGTGGTCCTGCAGGTTGTCCCCGTGACCGGGTGCTGGCCAGGCTGGTGGACTCTAGTCACTCACCACGACGGCACAGAGCCGGTACTGCAGCTGCAGGGGGTCATGCCCCGGCAGCAGCCGGTGCTGGTGGTGGTCCTGCAGGTTGTCCCCGTGACCGGGTGCTGGCCAGGCTGGTGGACTCTAGTCACTCACCACGACGGCACAGAGCCGGTACTGCAGCTGCAGGGGTCATGCCCCGGCAGCAGCCGGTGCTGGTGGTGGTCCTGCAGGTTGTCCCCGTGACCGGGTGCTGGCCAGGCTGGTGGACTCTAGTCACTCACCACGACGGCACAGAGCCGGTACTGCAGCTGCAGGGGGTCATGCCCCGGCAGCAGCCGGTGCTGGTGGTGGTCCTGCAGGTTGTCCCCGTGACCGGGTGCTGGCCAGGCTGGTGGACTCTAGTCACTCACCACGACGGCACAGAGCCGGTACTGCAGCTGCAGGGGGTCATGCCCCGGCAGCAGCCGGTGCTGGTGGTGGTCCTGCAGGTTGTCCCCGTGACCGGGTGCTGGCCAGGCTGGTGGACTCTAGTCACTCACCACGACGGCACAGAGCCGGTACTGCAGCTGCAGGGGTCATGCCCCGGCAGCAGCCGGTGCTGGTGGTGGTCCTGCAGGTTGTCCCCGTGACCGGGTGCTGGCCAGGCTGGTGGACTCTAGTCACTCACCACGACGGCACAGAGCCGGTACTGCAGCTGCAGGGGGTCATGCCCCGGCAGCAGCCGGTGCTGGTGGTGGTCCTGCAGGTTGTCCCCGTGACCGGGTGCTGGCCAGGCTGGTGGACTCTAGTCACTCACCACGACGGCACAGAGCCGGTACTGCAGCTGCAGGGGGTCATGCCCCGGCAGCAGCCGGTGCTGGTGGTGGTCCTGCAGGTTGTCCCCGTGACCGGGTGCTGGCCAGGCTGGTGGACTCTAGTCACTCACCACGACGGCACAGAGCCGGTACTGCAGCTGCAGGGGGTCATGCCCCGGCAGCAGCCGGTGCTGGTGGTGGTCCTGCAGGTTGTCCCCGTGACCGGGTGCTGGCCAGGCTGGTGGACTCTAGTCACTCACCACGACGGCACAGAGCCGGTACTGCAGCTGCAGGGGGTCATGCCCCGGCAGCAGCCGGTGCTGGTGGTGGTCCTGCAGGTTGTCCCCGTGACCGGGTGCTGGCCAGGCTGGTGGACTCTAGTCACTCACCACGACGGCACAGAGCCGGTACTGCAGCTGCAGGGGGTCATGCCCCGGCAGCAGCCGGTGCTGGTGGTGGTCCTGCAGGTTGTCCCCGTGACCGGGTGCTGGCCAGGCTGGTGGACTCTAGTCACTCACCACGACGGCACAGAGCCGGTACTGCAGCTGCAGGGTCATGCCCCGGCAGCAGCCGGTGCTGGTGGTGGTCCTGCAGGTTGTCCCCGTGACCGGGTGCTGGCCAGGCTGGTGGACTCTAGTCACTCACCACGACGGCACAGAGCCGGTACTGCAGCTGCAGGGGTCATGCCCCGGCAGCAGCCGGTGCTGGTGGTGGTCCTGCAGGTTGTCCCCGTGACCGGGTGCTGGCCAGGCTGGTGGACTCTAGTCACTCACCACGACGGCACAGAGCCGGTACTGCAGCTGCAGGGGGTCATGCCCCGGCAGCAGCCGGTGCTGGTGGTGGTCCTGCAGGTTGTCCCCGTGACCGGGTGCTGGCCAGGCTGGTGGACTCTAGTCACTCACCACGACGGCACAGAGCCGGTACTGCAGCTGCAGGGGGTCATGCCCCGGCAGCAGCCGGTGCTGGTGGTGGTCCTGCAGGTTGTCCCCGTGACCGGGTGCTGGCCAGGCTGGTGGACTCTAGTCACTCACCACGACGGCACAGAGCCGGTACTGCAGCTGCAGGGTCATGCCCCGGCAGCAGCCGGTGCTGGTGGTGGTCCTGCAGGTTGTCCCCGTGACCGGGTGCTGGCCAGGCTGGTGGACTCTAGTCACTCACCACGACGGCACAGAGCCGGTACTGCAGCTGCAGGGGGTCATGCCCCGGCAGCAGCCGGTGCTGGTGGTGGTCCTGCAGGTTGTCCCCGTGACCGGGTGCTGGCCAGGCTGGTGGACTCTAGTCACTCACCACGACGGCACAGAGCCGGTACTGCAGCTGCAGGGGGTCATGCCCCGGCAGCAGCCGGTGCTGGTGGTGGTCCTGCAGGTTGTCGGCTGTGACCGGTGTACTCGCTAGGCTGGTGGACTCCAGCCTCTCCCGCGCACGGACCTCCATAGATTCGCGTTTCCGCCTCTCACTCTACAATAGAAGGGTCACATTGGTTTGTGTTGTTACGTCGCAAAATGTCCCTTTCGCAAAACGACCCTTTCGCAGAATGTCCTTCAGACCAAAGGTCACTTTGCCAAAAGGGGGACATTTTGTGAAAGGGCCATTTTTCGAAAGGACATTGCCAAAAGGGGGACATTTTGCGAAAGGGCCACTTTGCGACCAGGGGGCATTTTGCGATGTAACGACAAGTTAAATTAATGCAAGCGAATGAAAAATATTGGTAGTAGTTTGTAACTTTAACATTGTATAATTCAAAATTTGACATATAAAAGTGTAGTGAATTGAGTTAAATTTGCTACGTGACTTCTTCAATTGTCGATTTAAATAAGTTTCGAATGAGGAACAAAAAAGCATTGAAACCCTACCTTTGGATTCACCTTCCTCGCGGTCTCCGGCACTTCCCTAACAGCTTCCTCATCACTGTCGCTCTCCGACACATCCTCAGTGATATCCAGGAACATGGACTCGCGTCTCCTGGAGATGTTGTTGATTTCCATGTGCCTCAGGATGGTCTCCTGAGGCACGGACGCGAGGTAGTCTGTGGGGTCGAAGTCTGTGAACGGGAAGTTGACCACTTTCTGCGATTTGATCCACTTGTTGTTTACGTATTGGAAGCGTTTGAGGTGGATTATCTGAAATGTGAGAAGTTTTAGTTAAATGTTGTATCATATATAACGTATGCTGAAGATGCAACCGGGAAAACGTTTAGATGAGAGAGAAAGAGATTGTATCATCATCATTTCAGCTTTTTTCCACCTATTACTTTGTACGCCAATCTTCTCTGTCGCTGAGAAGCATCTCAGCGCGCGTCCAGCCGCTCGGAGCTGGTGAAGGCTGTATGTATACACAGAGTATAGTCACCAGCACAGGCGGCAGCCGCCAGATCTGCAGCTTCTTGGTGGCGGGCTGCGCGCTGCGGCAGCCGGCGCAGGCCCAGCGCGCGTCCAGCCGCTCGGAGCTGGTGAAGGCTGTATGTATACACAGAGTATAGTCACCAGCACAGGCGGCAGCCGCCAGATCTGCAGCTTCTTGGTGGCGGGCTGCGCGCTGCGGCAGCCGGCGCAGGCCCAGCGCGCGTCCAGCCGCTCGGAGCTGGTGAAGGCTGTATGTATACACAGAGTATAGTCACCAGCACAGGCGGCAGCCGCCAGATCTGCAGCTTCTTGGTGGCGGGCTGCGCGCTGCGGCAGCCGGCGCAGGCCCAGCGCGCGTCCAGCCGCTCGGAGCTGGTGAAGGCGCGCAGACAGTGCGCGAGGTCCACGGCGCGCGCCGCCGCCGCCGCGCACGCAGCCACCGACGCGTGCGCGCGCCACGCCTGCAACGGGACGGCAAGCTGAGCGGGGCGGCCGCCAGCGCACGGCAGCCCGACCCATGCGTTGTCAAAAATCAACAATACACCATACCTATATTGCAAAAATAAAAAAAAAACGTGTCCGCCATATTGGATCCAAAAATAATTGTCATTTTCGTAACCTACGCTGCCGAAAACCCAGAAAACTATACCCATATTGCAAAACGGAAAAAAAATGTGTCCGCCATATTGGATACAAAAATAATTGTCATTTTCATAATCTACACCCCTAAAACTCAGAAAACTATACCCATGTTGCAAAAATGAAAAAAAAAACGTGTCCGCCATATTGGATAAAAAATAATTGTCATTTTCGTAATCTACACCCCTAAAACTCAGAAAACTATACCCATGTTGCAAAAATGAAAAAAAAAAACGTGTCCGCCATATTGGATACAAAAATAATTGTCATTTTCGTAATCTACACCACCGAAAACCCAGGAAACTATACCCATATTGCAAAAATGAAAAGAAAAACGTGTCCGCCATATTAAATCCAAAAATAATTGTCATTTTCGTAATCTACACCCCCTAAAACCCAGGAAACTATACCCATATTGCAAAAATGAAAAAAAACGTGTCCGCCATATGGGATATAAAAATAATTGTCATTTTCCTAATCTACACCCCCTAAAACCTAGAAAACTATACCCATATTGCAAAAATGAAAAAAAAAAAACGTGTCCGCCATATTGGATCTAAAAATAATTTGTCATTTTCGCAATCTACACCCTTGAAAATCAGAAAACTATGGGTACCAATATTGCAAAAAAAAAAACGTGTCCGCCATATTGGATCCAAAAATAATTGTCATTTTCGTAATCTACACCCCCGAAAACCCAGGAAACTCATATGGCAAAAATGGAAAAAAACGTGTCCGCCATATTGGATCTAAAAGTAATTGTCATTTTCGTAATCTGCACTCCCGAAAACTCAGAAAACCATACCCAGATTGCAAAAATTTAAAAAAAAATGTATCCGCCCTTGTAGGGTGTGGCAGTAAGTAGTAGTTGAGTAGTTGTGGAGTGCACGAGAGAAAAATCACCAACAGTCACAGATGTTATATTATTAAGTTAGAGATACACTGGCCGTTGGCTATTCCATTCAGTCGTAGGTTTGGATGCACTCTGCTAGTAAAAATTGTGCAATTAAGGTAATACGCGCGAGCCGTGGCGATCGCCGCGTAAGCAAAAATTATGTACAGTGAGACTGTACATCTTGGCAACGCCAAAAAGATAAAAAAGTAAAAAATATAAATGTAAAAGTTAAGTGTAAATTTAAAGTAAAAATGTAAAAGAAAAAATTAAAGTAAAATTCACTAAGAAAATAATATTTTAAGTTCAAGTCACAAAGATTGGAATAGCCATCACAAAGCAAATAATAAATCTTAATCAAATTCGAATGCTAAGTTAGGAGTTCCTCCGGTGACGTTCCGTCGCGATGTTCCCGGGGGAGTCTTGGTATGATGGGTCCTCTCTCTGTGCTCGTCCGGTCGCTGAATAACTTGCAGTTCGATGTCATCGGTTTTCCGTTCAGTGTTTGCTTTTTGTGTGTTTTTCCTGTTCCGAGCAAAGCAGCGGGGACAGAGTTTCCTCCCAACCAACACAAGCAAAAATGTTACAGCGGCCGCTAGTAAAGTATAACTAATCACATACTGATGGATATCGTGACTAGATATTTCTGTAGTTGGTAGTCGGGCCTCTTGTTCTTTCTGGTAGGCGATGCTCTCGTCTATCTTGTCGAAAGTAAGTTCGTGAGGTACCGCTTGAAAAGATGTTAAATTGACTATCTTGTTAACAGCCTTATTCATGCTGAAGTCTGGTACAGTAAGCCCATAATCCATGGTGATTCGACTGCTGTAGCGGCTTCGAGAGTAGATAGTTAAATCTTTAGTTTGTACCAGGCATCCTTGTGGCAGTGTAACAATCCCAGATGAAGTCATCGTGAGAGGTGTGACGTCATTGCCACATATGACACGAAGCGGGCAAGTTTGGCAACAAATCATCAGCCAGCTGTTCCGAGCGTGTAATTCTACCCATGAGTCCTTGCACGTCGCGTGCTCGATATCACATGGCGCGGTGTTTTGATGTGATAGCAGTTTTGCTTCGCAGGCTGCATTGTTGCTATGTAGATCGAAAACCGGCGGGTTTTTCTTGCAGATAATTTTTCCCGACTGTTGTAAACATTGTTGAAAATCTTCTGCAGTTAATAGTAGATAGATATTTTTCTCAAAGTTGACTCCAATATATGGTGATGTCAATTGTACATAGCCAAATTCCATGTTTGTTTTCACTGGCAGAGGTATCGTATGATACAGTGTGAAGTCTTCATTTGAAATCAAGGGAATGTGCATTTCGAAGAGAAAATAATTATCAGTTACTCGTGCTCTCACGTAGATAAGTTTGTAGATATCTTTGATATCTTCTTGGTAGTTCTCGACTGGTAGCGATAGTGACTTCGGAATGCTTCCTGAGATTTCACTTAACTGTTGAATCAAATGAGCTGGAGTGATCAAATGCACATCGACATGTCCTTGATAGACATTAGTGAGAGAGTCGAATAGCATTTCTTGGAATTTCTTCAAGCTGTTTATTAATAAGAAAAGTGTCAACGACGCCGAATTGAAGTAAGATGTGGCCGAAAGAATTTCCATCTGAGTTTCCAATGCAGCCATATTCTGGTTAGTTTGATTTATGAATCCATCGATCATGTGAAATTGTCGTTGAATGTTTTCTTCGCTTTTCTTTAAAATGTTGTTTTCAAGTTCCACAATAGAAGTCTGATTTTTTATTAATTCCAGCAGGTAGTTATCTTTGTTTTTGATGGATTGTATATCATCTTCATATTTGTCAGCAAATCGTTGGTCGAGTATTCCAAATAAGCTGTTAGCAATATATCCCACACCATCAATTAATCCTCGCTTCTTGCGGTTGACAGTGAGATGCTTATGAGGATTAACCAAAATGTCGTTGTAGTGGTGAAGAAGATCCATCTCATGGTTAAGCTGCTCTGTTGTTGTTCTACATTGTTGTAAGTTGGAAATGTGACATAGCTTTTCTAAGTTTTTAAAATAGCTGTCAATTCGTCGAGTTCCTTCCCAGTACGTAGATAAATTGTAATACATAATTAACATCCATTCATTGTGTACTACTTGCATTTTGCCGACTGTGTCATAGTATATAGGGCGCTCGTGTTCCAGTGATGTAAGTTGAGCGTCCGACGATACGCTGACCTTGGTACCATATGATCCTGATAAGAATGTAAATAAGGTCAAGGCAGTTAGTAGTAAATTTGTGATAAGTTTGTTTCCCTTTCTTCTTCGAGTTTTCTTTTCAGGACCTTGTTTTGTTTCTTTTTGAGTTTCAGGTTCAGGATCAATGGCTTCGACTTCAGAGTTCAGAAGAAGCTGCGCTAATTTGACTATAGGACGCTTTATAACTCCAGTTTGTGTTTTGATGGTGGTGACTCTAACATATCCATCAGAGCCCGGATGCGTCTCCATCACACGTCCTTTAGCCCACTTTCCTGGGGGCAAGTTGTCCTGCTTCACCAGTACAATGTTGCCCATGTTTATATTTTTTGTTGGTTTGTTCCATTTACTGCGTGCTTGAAGTTGTGCCAGATAGTCGTTAGACCAGGCTTTCCAGTAATGTTGGAACATGTTTTGAAGTAGTTGCCATCTACGCCGCATATCAATTTTGTACTCATTGTAGTTGGATAGAGGTAGAGATAGTAGCGAGCTGCCTGTGAGAAAGTGTCCCAGCGTCAGACAGTTATAGAAATCTTCAGGGTCTTCAGTTAGAGGACACAGAGGCCTTGAGTTTAGGCACGCTTTGATTTTGGTGAGTAGGGTTGTGAACTCCTCATAGGTTAGCTTCTGGTCACCAAGTACTTGTTGTAGATGGTGCTTCGTGGACTTCACAGCGGACTCCCAGATCCCTCCCGCGTTTGGCCAGGAAGTTACGTTAAAATTCCAGATATTCTCCAATTTGGCTAGTTCATTGAAGAAATCAGTAGATAGCATCGACTTAAATTCCTCAAATTCTTGTCGTAGTACTCTTGCAGCGCCGACAAAGTTAGTACCGCAATCCGAGTACATGTGTTTAGGGGTGCCAAGCCTGGCACACAAGCGTTGAAATGCTGCGATGAATGTTTCGGTGCTGAGGTCCGAAACTAGTTCTATATGTACGGCTTTAGTTGCCATACATATGAAGATTGCAATGTAGCCCTTAGTAGTTTTGGCGCCTCTTCCCTTGTGGGTTTTTATTTCAACAGCTCCAGAGAAATCGACACCACAGTGTGTGAAAGGCCGACTCGGTGTTACACGTTGATATTGTAGGTTGCCCATAAGTTGATGGACACATTTTCGTAATTGAGTTTTGACAGCCCTATTGCCGCCAACGATCCAGTACGCCTGCCTTATGTGAGTCAGCGTTACCCGAGCTCCGCCGTGCAATGTTTTGATATGCGATTGTTCTATTAATAAACTTGTAAATCGTCCCCTGTAGGGTAGGATAACAGGATTTTTCATATTTGCAGGCAAAGCTGAGTTCTTGAGACGTCCGCCAACTCGTATCACTTTGTCCTTATCCAGATAAGGGTTCAGTTTCAAAATAGGACTTCTTTTAGTTATAAGTTCGTTGTGCATCAGCTGTTCATATTCGACAGTAAATTGCGTTTGTTTCACGTGCCGTATGTTAAGTATGTTAGCTCTATTGAGTTCGCTTGCACTTAGGTAGGTAGTTTCCGATTTCTTTTTGTTGCGCAAGTTATGAATGAATCGTTGAATCCAAGCGATAAATCTTGTCACTCGGAATAATGAACTACAATTTTTTAATAATGTAGTTATAAGATGTTCAAAGTTGATTTCTTCGTGATAATATTTGGAAATCTCTGATAACAGCGATCTCTTAGTTCTTCGTTTTGAGTTGTCTTGAGTAGGCCAGTTAAAGTAGAAGGTATCGTTAGTACGATTCCAGCTCAGTCCGAGCGTTTTAGAAGCCTCTTCAGTTTTAAATTCATAGTTGATGTTGGATGCAATTTGATTCGATGGCAAATCTTCCAATAGGGAACGATCGTTGCTGGACCATTTGCGTAGATTCATACCGCCGCCTTTAAGTAATGCGATTAGCGATTTTTGTAATTCTTTCGCTTCCGAAAATGAATTTCTTCCGCAGACCAAATCATCCATGTAGAATGCGTTCTTCAGTACTTCGGCAGCTGTTGGAAAGTTGTGGCCATCATCAATAGCCAATTGTAGTAAAGTTCGCATTGCCAGCCAAGGGGCGGATTTCATCCCATATGTTAAAGTACATAGTTGGTATTCGTTAAGGGGCTCGTTAGGCGTTTCTCTCCATACGATTTTTTGCAGATGTTGTTGTTCCTGGGCAATCCATATGCATCTGTACATCATTTGGATGTCTGCAATAAGAGCAAACTTATATGTTCTCCATTTTAGGATGAGAGCTTGAATGTCTTTTTGCAGATTAGGACCCTTTTCAAGTACGTTGTTCAGACTGAGGCCGTTGGAATTCTTTTGGGATGCGTTGAAAACGACTCTTAAACGTGTTGTAGCCGCGTTCTCCCTCAGGACTCCATGGTGTGGCAAGTAACAGTCGTTAGAGAAAGATTCAGTTGATGGTCTCATGTGACCTAGTTCTTCATACTCCTTCATAAAATCCTTGTACATAGTTGACAGTTTTTGATTTTTCTGAAGTCGTTTTTCTAGTTGTAAGAATTGGGACACGGCAATAGGCCTAGATTTCCCGAGTTTATTCTTGTAGTCAGGACAAAGTGGCATCTTGACAATATATTTTCCATCAGAGCTTCTTTGTACTGTGTTCTTGTAAAATTGTTCACATTGGTCATCCTTGGAAATATCCTTGGAGTTTTGGATTTCCTCAGTTTCCCAAAATTTTGTAATTTCTTCTAAATTGATTAGAGTTACATGGCAGTTAAAAGTTCTCATTTTCCCGCATAGAATCCATCCAAGATGTGTCTGTTGTGCAACTGGGGATTGTTGACCTCCCTTAAGTACTCCGTCGAGTATGATCTGAGAATACACGTCGGCGCCTAGGAGAAGATCAACAGGGCGAGATATGTTGAAGTCTGGATCGGCGAGTTTCAGGTGTTCCAGATGAGGCCATTGTGATTTTTCAAAAGTAGAGTGGGGTAAGTTATTCGTGAGTTTCTTCATAATTAGCGCTGTTGTTTTAAAGGTAAAGTCGGAGTGTATCGATTTACAGGATAAGTTAAGCTGTCCTCTGCAATCTCCAGATACAGATCCGATGCCAGTTACAGTAGCAGTTAATTTCTTGCGAGGCAGTCGCAGCAGCTGCGACGCTGACTCACTCAGTAAGTTCACCTGAGACCCTTGATCCAGAAGGCACCTCAGGGTGTGGTATGTACCATCAATTGCCTTTACTTTTAGCTGAATCGTGGTAAGTAAGATTTCAGTGTTAGTATCACTTATATGGTTCGTAGTTTGATGCTGTGAAGATGTTGAAGGATTTTGCTCCACATAGTTAGATTTGTTAGATAAAAATTTCCTGTTAGCTTGATGTAATAAAGTGTGATGTCTCAAATTACATTCCTTACAAGTTTTCATCGATTTACATTCGTCGTTATTGTGGCTAAAGAGACAATTTTTGCAAAGTTTCAATTTCGCAACTGTGTTATTGCGCTGCGTAGTATCCAGTTCAAGAAATTTGTCACATTGCATCAAAACATGACTTCCGCTGCAATTTGGGCATTTTCCATAAACTGTATGATAGTTGTAAGATTTTTTAAATTCAAAATTAGGTTTCTTCATAGGTTGTTTCGGCGAAGTTTTCCAGTTTGGTGAAGAGTTTGATGATTTTTCAGTATGACTATTTCCCTTCTTAGTTGACTTTGCAGTTTCATAAGCCATAAAATTTGTTTCCAGGAAATATATAAAATCCGACAAGTTCTGTATCTCCCGATGATCCCGAATTTCATTCATGTAGTCGTTTAGTGTGGAAGAATCAAGTTTAGGTAGCATTAATTGGACGATCATAGGATCCCAAGTTGTAGTATCGAGACCAATGTTAGACATTCCGTTCATGCATTCCTTAATGACGTCATGCATTCTCCTTAAGTTGTTAGCGTCTGGATTTTGAATTACAGGAAGGTTCATCATAGTATTGAAGAAAGATGTAAACTGCAAGCGACGATTGTCGTACCGCTGAGTCAGTATTTCCCAACAGGAGTTGTAGTTATCGGCACTCACAGATAAATGTTGTACTAAAGTTTCAGCTTCACCCTTCAATTTAGTTTTCAAATGCCTCATTTTCTGCGCCTTGTTAATAGTTGGGTTGTTATGGATAGTCTCTAAAAAAAGATCTTTAAATGATATCCACTTACTGTAGTTACCAGAAAATTCCGGGAGTTCAATTTTAGGTGCAGATTTTTCATAGTGTGCATTTGACCAAATTTTTGAGTTGATCTTTTTTCGTAAATCGTCGTATTGTTCCTCGATTTCTCCAAAAGATTCATAATAGTGAGAATTAGATCCTTTCAGTTTAAAATCTATTTCCCAGTGTAGTTTGTCGATAGGTTGCCATTTCGACTTCAGGATAGATAGGCTATCTTCCAACTCCCATTTTTCAGACATACAGGAGATGTCGATCTTGGACATAGCGTTGCTGATTGCGTTGAAGTAGCATTCCTGTTTGTTAAGTAAGCGTTGTACTTCACAGGCACCCTCGTCCGAGTCCTGTGAGTCGTCAGTTGATGTTCCAGCTAAGTCAAACTTAAAGCCGCGTTTCTGTTGGCTTAAGGCACTTAGCCTGTTGTTTATGTCAGTTATATTTGACAAATACAGTTCTTTAGTTTTCTCGTAGACATTTTCCGAGAAATAGTTGATAGTTTTGTCTTCTATCTCCAGTACTAGAAGAGCATGCCTCGCCTCGAAGTCCTGCCACTGAGCTTCTAGCGACGCCAGTCGTGTGTTGAGATATTCCTCAGTTTTTCGAGATGAAGAATCCTTGCGATAGTTTGTACACAAAGTCTTGATGTTCCCGAAGCAAGTTTGTTGAAGTTCCAGTTTGTTCATGTTGAATGTTAGTTATTTAGTAGATAGTTTCTTCGATAACTCAGTTGATCTGGCACGTAGTTGACGGTGACAGATGAATAGAGATGCGTTAGTTCACGACACGAAGACTACACAGTTATACGCAGTCTAGTAGTCGCTTAAGATCTCAGTGTCTCTGTACTCCATGAACAGTGTGTGCGCCTTCTCAATCTAACTGGGGATTCTCGCTTGTGAGAGGCCAGCTAAACCGATTCGCCACTGTAGTAAGAGATACAAAAAACACCAAGTTCTTACCTTTCGAAGGACCAAAGATGTAGGGTGTGGCAGTAAGTAGTAGTTGAGTAGTTGTGGAGTGCACGAGAGAAAAATCACCAACAGTCACAGATGTTATATTATTAAGTTAGAGATACACTGGCCGTTGGCTATTCCATTCAGTCGTAGGTTTGGATGCACTCTGCTAGTAAAAATTGTGCAATTAAGGTAATACGCGCGAGCCGTGGCGATCGCCGCGTAAGCAAAAATTATGTACAGTGAGACTGTACAGCCCTCTTAAATCCAAAAATATACTTGTCATTTTCGTATCAGTATTTTCGTAAATGCTAATTCTCTTCATGCTTTATTTACTGATCCAATCTTCCTGAAATTTTGCATACACATAAAGTACCAAACGAGAAGGACATAGGGTACCTACCTGCCATCCCCGGAAAAAGCACTGTTAGGCAAAGCAAGGCAACAACTAGTGCAATTGTATTAATAACTTTTTTCTTATATTTTTACCTATCAGTGAGAACAATGTAATTGGCTATCTAGCAATCATACATGTAAAACAGTACCTCTATTTATAGATAATCCAATCCAAAGCTGTAATGTTCTCCAAATAGAATAAAATCATAGAACTGACCTTCTCCCTGGTGGACTGGTACCGCAGATGCAGCGCGGTGGGGTCCCAGTCGATGGCCACGAGCGCGCGCCGCCAGCTGCGCAGCGCGCTCAGGTCCAGGTACTTTAGTTCGCCGTTCTCCGTGTGCTCCTGCTCACAAATACTTTGCTTTCAACAAGCTAATAAAAAAATAAAAAACGCGACGGACAACTCGCATAGCCTACTCACTCGGACGAATTCAAAGAATCTAAAAATACATCTCACATCAAAATCTGTTAAGCCATTAGGGACTTACGGTGAAAGAAAGAAACTTACATACATTCAAACAAACATGAACCCTAAAAACATAATACTCTTTTATAGTCAGTCGTGTTAAAAGTCCCTCTAAAAACGTCCCCTCCCAAAGTTGTCCCTTTCCAACATCTACTGCTTAACTTCATGTACCAATAACTTGAAATAAGTTTTATCAGCATAGTAATTTCGATTTTCACACATTTCAACTACTTATGGGATGAAATTTCCAAAACTCCTTACTCACTTGCACTATAAAGAACCTGTCGGCAAAATTTCACGTTTATAAGTTCAATTCTGGCCAGGCCATCTTCTGCCTTGATCACGCTTGGCCTTGTGATACATTACCTCGTGGTACACCTGGTGGCAGCGGGTGCTGGCCTGGCGCTGCAGCTTGACGCGGGCGGCCGGCGACTCGCACGCCGCGTCTATGGGCGAGTCCGGCCTGGCCAGGCCCGAGTCTGCCTTGATCACGCTTGGCCTTGTGATACATTACCTCGTGGTACACCTGGTGGCAGCGGGTGCTGGCCTGGCGCTGCAGCTTGACGCGGGCGGCCGGCGACTCGCACGCCGCGTCTATGGGCGAGTCCGGCCTGGCCAGGCCCGAGTCTGCCTTGATCACGCTTGGCCTTGTGATACATTACCTCGTGGTACACCTGGTGGCAGCGGGTGCTGGCCTGGCGCTGCAGCTTGACGCGGGCGGCCGGCGACTCGCACGCCGCGTCTATGGGCGAGTCCGGCCTGGCCAGGCCCGAGTCTGCCTTGATCACGCTTGGCCTTGTGATACATTACCTCGTGGTACACCTGGTGGCAGCGGGTGCTGGCCTGGCGCTGCAGCTTGACGCGGGCGGCCGGCGACTCGCACGCCGCGTCTATGGGCGAGTCCGGCCTGGCCAGGCCCGAGTCTGCCTTGATCACGCTTGGCCTTGTGATACATTACCTCGTGGTACACCTGGTGGCAGCGGGTGCTGGCCTGGCGCTGCAGCTTGACGCGGGCGGCCGGCGACTCGCACGCCGCGTCTATGGGCGAGTCCGGCCTGGCCAGGCCCGAGTCTGCCTTGATCACGCTTGGCCTTGTGATACATTACCTCGTGGTACACCTGGTGGCAGCGGGTGCTGGCCTGGCGCTGCAGCTTGACGCGGGCGGCCGGCGACTCGCACGCCGCGTCTATGGGCGAGTCCGGCCTGGCCAGGCCCGAGTCTGCCTTGATCACGCTTGGCCTTGTGATACATTACCTCGTGGTACACCTGGTGGCAGCGGGTGCTGGCCTGGCGCTGCAGCTTGACGCGGGCGGCCGGCGACTCGCACGCCGCGTCTATGGGCGAGTCCGGCCTGGCCAGGCCCGAGTCTGCCTTGATCACGCTTGGCCTTGTGATACATTACCTCGTGGTACACCTGGTGGCAGCGGGTGCTGGCCTGGCGCTGCAGCTTGACGCGGGCGGCCGGCGACTCGCACGCCGCGTCTATGGGCGAGTCCGGCCTGGCCAGGCCCGAGTCTGCCTTGATCACGCTTGGCCTTGTGATACATTACCTCGTGGTACACCTGGTGGCAGCGGGTGCTGGCCTGGCGCTGCAGCTTGACGCGGGCGGCCGGCGACTCGCACGCCGCGTCTATGGGCGAGTCCGGCCTGGCCAGGCCCGAGTCTGCCTTGATCACGCTTGGCCTTGTGATACATTACCTCGTGGTACACCTGGTGGCAGCGGGTGCTGGCCTGGCGCTGCAGCTTGACGCGGGCGGCCGGCGACTCGCACGCCGCGTCTATGGGCGAGTCCGGCCTGGCCAGGCCCGAGTCTGCCTTGATCACGCTTGGCCTTGTGATACATTACCTCGTGGTACACCTGGTGGCAGCGGGTGCTGGCCTGGCGCTGCAGCTTGACGCGGGCGGCCGGCGACTCGCACGCCGCGTCTATGGGCGAGTCCGGCCTGGCCAGGCCCGAGTCTGCCTTGATCACGCTTGGCCTTGTGATACATTACCTCGTGGTACACCTGGTGGCAGCGGGTGCTGGCCTGGCGCTGCAGCTTGACGCGGGCGGCCGGCGACTCGCACGCCGCGTCTATGGGCGAGTCCGGCCTGGCCAGGCCCGAGTCTGCCTTGATCACGCTTGGCCTTGTGATACATTACCTCGTGGTACACCTGGTGGCAGCGGGTGCTGGCCTGGCGCTGCAGCTTGACGCGGGCGGCCGGCGACTCGCACGCCGCGTCTATGGGCGAGTCCGGCCTGGCCAGGCCCGAGTCTGCCTTGATCACGCTTGGCCTTGTGATACATTACCTCGTGGTACACCTGGTGGCAGCGGGTGCTGGCCTGGCGCTGCAGCTTGACGCGGGCGGCCGGCGACTCGCACGCCGCGTCTATGGGCGAGTCCGGCCTGGCCAGGCCCGAGTCTGCCTTGATCACGCTTGGCCTTGTGATACATTACCTCGTGGTACACCTGGTGGCAGCGGGTGCTGGCCTGGCGCTGCAGCTTGACGCGGGCGGCCGGCGACTCGCACGCCGCGTCTATGGGCGAGTCCGGCCTGGCCAGGCCCGAGTCTGCCTTGATCACGCTTGGCCTTGTGATACATTACCTCGTGGTACACCTGGTGGCAGCGGGTGCTGGCCTGGCGCTGCAGCTTGACGCGGGCGGCCGGCGACTCGCACGCCGCGTCTATGGGCGAGTCCGGCCTGGCCAGGCCCGAGTCTGCCTTGATCACGCTTGGCCTTGTGATACATTACCTCGTGGTACACCTGGTGGCAGCGGGTGCTGGCCTGGCGCTGCAGCTTGACGCGGGCGGCCGGCGACTCGCACGCCGCGTCTATGGGCGAGTCCGGCCTGGCCAGGCCCGAGTCTGCCTTGATCACGCTTGGCCTTGTGATACATTACCTCGTGGTACACCTGGTGGCAGCGGGTGCTGGCCTGGCGCTGCAGCTTGACGCGGGCGGCCGGCGACTCGCACGCCGCGTCTATGGGCGAGTCCGGCCTGGCCAGGCCCGAGTCTGCCTTGATCACGCTTGGCCTTGTGATACATTACCTCGTGGTACACCTGGTGGCAGCGGGTGCTGGCCTGGCGCTGCAGCTTGACGCGGGCGGCCGGCGACTCGCACGCCGCGTCTATGGGCGAGTCCGGCCTGGCCAGGCCCGAGTCTGCCTTGATCACGCTTGGCCTT
>JAEMBS010000391.1:0-25000 GCA_018467065.1 Ephestia elutella
AGCACGACAGGATTTGTCGAAGGCCCAGAAGATGGCCTACCTCCTCTCCACTCTTGAGGGTGAAGCGCGGTCGCTCATCCAGCACCTCCGGGTGGAGGACGACCAGTACGACACGGCTTGGGAGTTATTGAACTCCCGCTACCAAAACTTACGTTTGTTAGCGGATGCGCACGCCGCACAGTTGATGGCCCTGCCCAAGGTGGCCAACAGGGCACAGTTGCGCCTGCAGTTGCTCACGCCCGTTACAGTGGCCTGTAACGCGCTCCGCACACTGGGGCTGCCGGTGGACCAATGGTCCTTTTTGCTGGTGCACATTGTATTGGGCAAATTACCCAATGACATCCGCTCGCGATTTGAGCGCGAGAATGCGGAACAGGATAGCACCACCCTACCAACATTCACTGACTTGGTGAAGTTTTTGGAGTTTGAGGCACGGGCGGCTGAGAATACCATGACGGACTCAGCGCCATCCAGAGCGCCTGAACGTAGGCCCCAACAGGGACGGCAACCGCCACCGCGTGGAGCTGGTGTGCGGGTTGCACACACGGCAGCAGTCGCGAGGGACGCGGACTGCCTGCAATGTGGCCGGATGGGCCACAGCCTGCTGCAATGCAGGGACTGGCAGAGACTGCCAGTACAAGATCGGCGCCGCATGGCAAGGCGGCATGAACTTTGCTTTTACTGTTTGGGCAGTCACTATGCACGTGACTGTCCCAGAGCCATACCATGCAGTGCATGCCGTGGGCTGCACCACGTGATGCTCTGCATGAACCGGAACGGGGATGGCCCCCGGTTGTTGAGGCAGGGGTCCCTATGGGCGGGGGCGCTCCTGCGCGAAGCCCTCCACCATCGGACGGAGGACGCGGCTTCGCTCGTCGCACCCCCCCTCGGGAGGGGGGTCGCGTACCGGCGCGGGTCTTGGCGGACCGGGACCACGCGCCCCAAGGTCGGGGCCAGTATGTGGCTGGCCAGGCCCCGGATAGGGCCCCCATGGGCGGGGGCCCTAGATCGGACGTGAGAGTGGGGACACCCCTCCACGCGGGTTACCAATACCCAACACATGCAGCCGCAGCGGTTTTTCTCCGCCGCTGCACGAGTACCCACGGCTGGAGTACCACCCGCCGTACCATATGTATGGCCGGGCCGCGGGTTATGCCCCCTCAGATGGGGATGTGCACTCGCCCGCCATATTATCCGGGTCAGTGGCGCGCCCCTGGTTTGGAGAGAGTGGGGAGCCCGTAACTAGCTTGCTCCCTTGCTGGGACAGAGCCGCGGACGGTTCTGCTCCCTACCGCGGTGGTCCGCGTATGGGGTCGTGGGGGAAGCCATTAATTTGAGAGCTCTGTTGGACTCAGGGGCTCAAAGCAGTTTGGTTACCACTCGAGTGGCACGCCAGTTAGGTTTAGTCGTGGAAGACTCGCCTGTGCCACTTCTTGGAGTTGGTGGCATACAAGTGAAGTGTCTGACGGGCCAGACACTTGTCACCTTTTCTTCGCTGAAGTCCTCCACAATGAGGATCACGACTTCGGCTATGGTAATGGATACCATTGCGGGTTGGCACCCCTCGACAGACATACCGCCGGGTGTGTTGTCTTTGGTTTCGGGTCTGGATTTGGCCGACCCCTTTGTCTTTCATCCCGGCCCAGTGGACTTGCTCCTGGGCTCGGACGTATTGGGTTGGATTTTGTTGGGTACACAGAGGGCTCTGGGTTCGTCTTCACTGATGGCAGTGTCTACGATTTTTGGTTTTGCCCTGATGGGCCCTGTGTTTGATAATGGCACCGCGGAGGAGCCACCGGTTGTCGCATCTGCGTCCTTGGCCAAGACCATGCAAAGGTTTTGGGAGGTGGAGGAGCCACCTATGAGTTCCAGGATGGATCCGGAACACGCTGAGTGCGAAGCCCTCTTTCGATCGACCACGGAGAGGTTGCCCTCCGGTCGGTTTGTAACTAGGTTACCCTTTGTTGCCTCTCGTCCTAGCCTAGGGCAAAGTAGGGCGCTTGCGGAGAAACGACTGCTGTCCATGGAGCGACGCATGCAGCATGACCACGTACTTCGCGATAAATATATTGAATTTATGCGCGAGTACGAGGATTTGGGTCACATGTCTCCGGCTCGAGTTGATTGGAGCTCAACTGAGCATTATTTTGCCCCACCACGCGGTGGTGAAGGCCTCAACGGGCAAGTTGCGGACTGTCTTTGATGGGTCCGCACCCACTTCGAACGGAGTTTCGTTGAATCTATGTTTGCATTCAGGTCCCAAATTGCATAGGGACATAATTGACATCATCTTGAACTTTAGAAGACATCAAGTGGTTTTGGTGCGGACATCCGGATGATGTTCCGCCAGACAGTCATACATCCTGAGGACAGGCGATTCCAGTTGATACTCTGGCGTGAGCGCCCTGAGGATCCTGTGACGGTGTATGAACTCAATACAAACACGTATGGTTTGAAATCTAGTCCCTATATCGCCATCAGATCATTGCTTGAATTGGCAGAGCGGGAACGGATCCGCTTTCCCCGTGGGGCTTCCGTGCTGTCACGTGACTTGTATGTAGATGACGTGTGCACCGGAGCCCAAAGTATTGAGAGGCCCTCCTACTGCGGGACGAATTGATTGAAATATTGAAAACGGGTGGCTATGAGCTACGTAAGTGGTTGTCCAATGAGCCTAAAGTTCTAGAAGGGATCCCGGAGGATCACCAACAGAACCCTCACCTGTTTGAGGATGTGGATGATCCCAACAGGATAGCGGTGCTGGGCATGCAGTACCAGCCGCTAACCGATATTTTCACATTCCAAGTGGACTTGGAAATACCAAAAGTCTGGACTAAGAGAACGGTGTTGTCAGTAATAGCTCGTATGTTTGATCCAAGCGGTTGGATCAGTCCAGTGATATTCTCTGCAAAGTGTCTTCTTCAGAGACTTTGGACTTTGGGCGTCTCGTGGGACGAGCCGCTGTTTGGTCCTCCATTGGATGATTGGCTCGAGTTGTCTTCACAAACATCCATTATGAGACATGTGTGTGTGATATCAGGATACACGAGCCACCTGTTAACCCTCAACAGTCGGCGCCGGAGATATCCCTACAGCTTCCGCTGGGGTCGTAATCACAGGAAGATATACGTTGATGATATTGCTAATCTAGGAAAGGGTTATCATTGCACACTCACTTTGACGTTTGGATATATTGTACATGCTTTTTTAGCTTGCATTATTTATTTTCGAGTCAAATCTGGCAAGCTAAATTAGAACTACATCCTACATAGTTAAAATTTTCAAGTGGCTTCAGTTCCGATATTATGATAAGCGTTATTTGATAGTTCTCCCAATATCGGCTTCCAACGAGGGAACTTCTGAAATTTTTGTCACGTATAAACTAAGATGAAAACTTTTTTTTTAGAAAAATACAGATCATACACAGTTTTTATGATACTTTATTGTTAACTTGATATTGAATCTTTTAATGATTGACTTCATGGAAAAAATGCAATATCATCATAAGTTTGGTTGTGCAGAGCAACTACGCTCTGCTACCAGAAAAATGTGCGCAGAGAATCCGGGACAAACGAAATGGCGGGAGGGTTCGGTACCGAAAAATTTACCGGGTAAAAAATACCGGTAAAAACCTCGACCCGGCACTACGTCTGTCCGACTAACCTAACCTAACCTATACGCAGTCTGCTACCACTATAGCTTATAAAGGGAGCTATAGAACCCTATGCACTAATAACTAAGTAACTAAATTACAAACCACTTACCAAACTGAATCTTCTTAATCTTCGGATCCAACTTCGAGTGTCTTCGGAAGTGGATGCGGTCCCTAAACACCCAACCTACCCCGAGATCTCTTCCCCAGAATAAATACGTAGGTTTCTTCCAGCAGTTCCACTCGGCGACGGGATTCGGCGCCTCTCAGGCCAACCACGTTTCGCATCTCACAAGAAACAGTCACAATAACAGGGTTTTTCACAAACACGAACGTTCAATAGTTATTTAACAAAAGGAAGCTCACAATTATAACTCAAATCAGTTATTACAAACAAAATTAACGCCACGCCGCGCGGCACAAAAATGCAACAACCCAAGATGGTGGCTATATCACCGCGATATTTCCTGCGACACGGCCTCGTGCACGCGCGTTCCAAACAATACTGAATTCAAAATGGTCGCTCGCGACTGCCGACGCCGGCCGAGCGGGCGACGACGCTACTAATATGAAACTACCGCACGCGCTAGAATATTACGGCGGCGAACGGACAAAACAACATAGATTTTATTACAAACATCCCCCCGTCCCGGTCTGAGAAGCAGACCGCGAGCTTACTCTACGGGAAGGCGGGCGAGAGAGGTCACAGCTCTCCTCAAAATCGAACCGTCGACCAACACCTCAGCCACACGCGGAGTGCCATCTCCGCCAAGAATCAAACGTAATATGCGAGCTCGTCGCCAAAGCAATGAGGGCAAATTTGCCTCTTTTAACAATACTAAATCACCCTCCTGGGAGGCTCAGTCCTGTCTGTCCACTTCACTCTTTGCTGCAGCAAATGCAAATATTCAAGCGACCAGCGACGCCAAAAGTCCTGGCTCATTTGCTGCAACATTTGAAAACGCGACAACCGATATACGCGTTCATCCTTCCACGGGTATTCGGGCAGGGCATTCAACGGCCTCCCACCAAAAAATGACCAGGGGTGAGAGCTTCCAAGTCATTTGGATCTGGAGATAGCGGACAGAGAGGACGAGAGTTGAGGACCGCCTCAACTTTACAAAACACTGTGGCCAGCTCTTCAAAAGTTAGAGCCGTTTCTCCGATAATGCGGCGGAGGTGGGATGGGGTCTTTGCGGATTTCACAGCCGCTTCAAAAATCCCTCCCCAATGGGGGCAACTTGGGGGACTAAACTTCCAGGTTATTCCCCTTTGGGCAGCAATTTGACTTAAACTAGTACAATTTTTATCAATAAACACAGAAACATCCTTAAGATAATTTACAGTTCCTTTATAGTTTGTGCCATTGTCAGACCTAATAAGGAAGGTAGACCTCGACGCGAAACAAAGCGATCCAACGCGGCGACGAAGGCCTCCGTAGTCAGAGCCGATACCACCTCCAAATGGACAGCCTTGGTGGCCAAACAAACAAATACACACAAATAGCCCTTCACAATACGGGCATTACGAAAGGGAGAAGCCTTGATCGAAAAGGGACCGGCAAAATCGGTTCCAACGCCGTCAAACGGTCTCGAAGGTCGGATTCGATCAGCGGGCAAATCACCCATCTGTGGTTGCATCGTGGATGCCTTCAACCTATAACATGCAATACATCGAAACAGGACACTACGGATTGCTCTTCGGGCAGACAAAATCCAAAACTCGCGTTGCAAAATAGCCAACAAAGCATTGCACCCAGCATGGGCGTTTACGAATGTGTCGATCAGACACCAAAAGCTGCACCAAGGGTCCGCCGCTTGGGCAACAACAGAGGATGGCGAGTCTCATATGGAAGATCCGCCTTCCGGAGCCTGCCTCCAACCCGAAGAAGCCCATCCGAGTCGATGTACGGGTTCAAACGAGCGACCGCGCCCTTCAACTTAGCGCGTCCGTCGCGCAAAATACGAAGCTCTGACTAAAACCGTCCGGTCTGCACGACACGGACCCAATGCAACAATGCGCTCCGGCGCTCTTCTGCACCTGCAATCGGCTCCAACCGCTTTGCCTGTGGGTTTCTACAATTATGTATGAAACGCTTAATCCAACTGGTAACACCCAGAAGCTTATCCAAGCTACTATACCGAGCAAGTAGCCAATCCGGCTCCGACGTCGTCTCAGCGACTACAGCATGTACACGGAGCCCAGTCAAACTCAAAGAAGTAACATCTGTCTGACAGACAGGCCAAGATGTTTCTGATCCCATCAGCCACTCTGGACCCCACCAGAGCGGGTGTGACACCAATTCTGGTGCCGTACAACCTCGGGAAGCACAGTCCGCTGGGTTAAGCTCTCCCGGCACATGTCTCCATGTTATATCAATTCCAATATTTTGAATTTGGGAAACCCTGTTTCCAACAAAAACCTCCAAGGTATGTGGGGCCGCGCGCAACCATGCAAGCGCGACCTGGCTATCCGACCAGGCGAAGATGTCTCGTATCTCGACCGTGGCCGCCAGCTCACTGGCAACGTGATGCAACAATTTAGAGAGAAGGTGAGCTCCACTCAACTCAAGCTTGGGAATAGTCAGCCTAGTCCTGATGGGGGCGACCTTGCTCTTCCCTAACAAAAGCGAGACATTGACCCGGCCATCGGCGTCAACTGTCCGCATATAGACTGACGCGGCGTAGCCTCGCTCCGACGCGTCACAAAAGCCATGCAGGCTGGCTCGATATTTCCCGGGGGCAATATTCGACGAGGCAAGGCAATCCGATTGACTTCCTTAATCGATGAAAACAACTCGAGCCAATCATCCAATGGAGGACCAAACAGCGGCTCGTCCCACGAGACGCCCAAAGTCCAAAGTCTCTGAAGAAGACACTTTGCAGAGAATATCACTGGACTGATCCAACCGCTTGGCGTCGTCGAATATTGCCCCCCGGGAAATATCGAGCCAGCCTGCATGGCTTTTGTGACGCGTCGGAGCGAGGCTACGCCGCGTCAGTCTATATGCGGACAGTTGACGCCGATGGCCGGGTCAATGTCTCTCTTTTGTTAGGGAAGAGCAAGGTCGCCCCCATCAGGACTAGGCTGACTATTCCCAAGCTTGAGTTGAGTGGAGCTCACCTTCTCTCTAAATTGTTGCATCACGTTGCCAGTGAGCTGGCGGCCACGGTCGAGATACGAGACATCTTCGCCTGGTCGGATAGCCAGGTCGCGCTTGCATGGTTGCGCGCGGCCCCACATACCTTGGAGGTTTTTGTTGGAAACAGGGTTTCCCAAATTCAAAATATTGGAATTGATATAACATGGAGACATGTGCCGGGAGAGCTTAACCCAGCGGACTGTGCTTCCCGAGGTTGTACGGCACCAGAATTGGTGTCACACCCGCTCTGGTGGGGTCCAGAGTGGCTGATGGGATCAGAAACATCTTGGCCTGTCTGTCAGACAGATGTTACTTCTTTGAGTTTGACTGGGCTCCGTGTACATGCTGTAGTCGCTGAGACGACGTCGGAGCCGGATTGGCTACTTGCTCGGTATAGTAGCTTGGATAAGCTTCTGGGTGTTACCAGTTGGATTAAGCGTTTCATACATAATTGTAGAAACCCACAGGCAAAGCGGTTGGAGCCGATTGCAGGTGCAGAAGAGCGCCGGAGCGTATTGTTGCATTGGGTCCGTGTCGTGCAGACCGGACGGTTTGAGTCAGAGCTTCGTATTTTGCGCGACGGACGCGCTAAGTTGAAGGGCGCGGTCGCTCGTTTGAACCCGTACATCGACTCGGATGGGCTTCTTCGGGTTGGAGGCAGGCTCCGGAAGGCGGATCTTCCATATGAGACTCGCCATCCTCTGTTGTTGCCCAAGGGCGGACCCTTGGTGCAGCTTTTGGTGTCTGATCGACACATTCGTAACGCCCATGCTGGGTGCAATGCTTTGTTGGCTATTTTGCAACGCGAGTTTTGGATTTTGTCTGCCCGAAGAGCAATCCGTAGTGTCCTGTTTCGATGTATTGCATGTTAGAGGTTGAAGGCATCCACGATGCAACCACAGATGGGTGATTTGCCCGCTGATCGAATCCGACCTTCGAGACCGTTTGACGGCGTTGGAACCGATTTTGCCGGTCCCTTTTCGATCAAGGCTTCTCCTTTCGTAATGCCCGTATTGTGAAGGGCTATTTGTGTGTATTTGTTTGTTTGGCCACCAAGGCTGTCCATTTGGAGGTGGTATCGGCTCTGACTACGGAGGCCTTCGTCGCCGCGTTGGATCGCTTTGTTTCGCGTCGAGGTCTACCTTCCCTTATTAGGTCTGACAATGGCACAAACTATAAAGGAACTGTAAATTATCTTAAGGATGTTTCTGTGTTTATTGATAAAAATTGTACTAGTTTAAGTCAAATTGCTGCCCAAAGGGGAATAACCTGGAAGTTTAGTCCCCCAAGTTGCCCCCATTGGGGAGGGATTTTTGAAGCGGCTGTGAAATCCGCAAAGACCCACCTCCGCCGCATTATCGGAGAAACGGCTCTAACTTTTGAAGAGCTGGCCACAGTGTTTTGTAAAGTTGAGGCGGTCCTCAACTCCTCGTCCTCTCTGTCCGCTATCTCCAGATCCAAATGACTTGGAAGCTCTCACCCCTGGTCATTTTTGGTGGGAGGGCCGTTGAATGCCCTGCCCGAATACCCGTGGAAGGATGAACGCGTATATCGGTTGTCGCGTTTTCAAATGTTGCAGCAAATGAGCCAGGACTTTGGCGTCGCTGGTCGCTTGAATATTTGCATTTGCTGCAGCAAAGAGTGAGAGTGGACAGACAGGACTGAGCCTCCCAGGGAGGGTGATTTAGTATTGTTAAAAGAGGCAAATTTGCCCTCATTGCTTTGGCGACGAGCTCGCATATTACGTTTGATTCTTGGCGGAGATGGCACTCCGCGTGTGGCTGAGGTGTTGGTCGACGGTTCGATTTTGAGGAGAGCTGTGACCTCTCTCGCCCGCCTTCCCGTAGAGTAAGCTAGCGGTCTGCTTCTCAGACCGGGACGGGGGATGTTTGTAATAAAATCTATGTTGTTTTGTCCGTTCGCCGCCGTAATATTCTAGCGCGTGCGGTAGTTTCATATTAGTAGCGTCGTCGCCCGCTCGGCCGGCGTCGGCAGTCGCGAGCGACCATTTTGAATTCAGTATTGTTTGGAACGCGCGTGCACGAGGCCGTGTCGCAGGAAATATCGCGGTGATATAGCCACCATCTTGTGTTGTTGCATTTGAAGCCGCGCGGCGTGGCGTTAATTTTGTTTGTAATAACTGATTTGAGTTATAATTGTGAGCTTCCTTTTGTTAAATAACTATTGAACGTTCGTGTTTGTGAAAAACCCTGTTATTGTGACTGTTTCTTGTGAGATGCGAAACGTGGCTGCCTGGAGGCGCCGAATCCCGTCGCCGAGTGGAACTGCTGGAAGAAACCTACGTATTTATTCTGGGGAAGAGATCTCGGGGTAGGTTGGGTGTTTAGGGACCGCATCCACTTCCGAAGACACTCGAAGTTGGATCCGAAGATTAAGAAGATTCAGTTTGGTAAGTGGTTTGTAATTTAGTTACTTAGTTATTAGTGCATAGGGTTCTATAGCTCCCTTTATAAGCTATAGTGGTAGCAGACTGCGTATAGGTTAGGTTAGGTTAGTCGGACAGACGTAGTGCCGGGTCGAGGTTTTTACCGGTATTTTTTACCCGGTAAATTTTTCGGTACCGAACCCTCCCGCCATTTCGTTTGTCCCGGATTCTCTGCGCACATTTTCTGGCAGCAGAGCGTAGTTGCTCTGCACAACCAAACTTATGATGATATTGCATTTTTTCCATGAAGTCAATCATTAAAAGATTCAATATCAAGTTAACAATAAAGTATCATAAAACTGTGTATGATCTGTATTTTTCTAAAAAAAGTTTTCATCTTAGTTTATACGTGACAAAAATTTCAGAAGTTCCCTCGTTGGAAGCCGATATTGGGAGAACTATCAAATAACGCTTATCATAATATCGGAACTGAAGCCACTTGAAAATTTTAACTATGTAGGATGTAGTTCTAATTTAGCTTGCCAGATTTGACTCGAAAATAAATAATGCAAGCTAAAAAAAGCATGTACAATATATCCAAACGTCAAAGTGAGTGTGCAATGATAACCCTTTCCTAGATTAGCAATATCATCAACGTATATCTTCTCTGTGATTACGACCCCAGCGGAAGCTGTAGGGATATCTCCGGCGCCGACTGTTGAGGGTTAACAGGTGGCTCGTGTATCCTGATATCACACACACATGTCTCATAATGGATGTTTGTGAAGACATGATATGTTCTTAGTCTTTTTTGAGTAGGTACATTATATCTGACACTGGTGTATTATTCTTCAAACATCAGAGACGCCACGGACAGTAAACGGCTAGTGGCAGTTTCTTATAAACAATTAAACTTGCCGCTCTGTAAAATGTTAAGTGGAAGAAGAATTATTTAAAAAGTGTACTCTCTCTAGCTTACATCGTAAAAACATTCTTTACACCACTAATGTAACTACTTGATAGGTAATAACGCTGAAGAGTTTATTATTTGTATAAAAGTGTTTATCTCAGGATAATTTCGCGCAGGAGATGCCCCCCTAGAATTGGCTAGTATCGTAAATGATACCAGTGTTGATACCAGTGTATACCATCCTACCATCTCCCCAGGTGCAGGCCATGCTGGAGGAGAGACCAGAGTTGATTGGCATCCTCAACCCGAACAACGGGTTCTCGCCTCTTGCTGGCGCCGTCAAAAAAGGTGACAATTTTACTTCTAATCCTACACTTATTATAAATTTGAAAATTATGTGAGTTTGTATATTTGTTACTCAATCACGGAAAACTGGAATACCCGAAAGGGCTAGGCCCAAAAGCTACGGGAATCCCGGAATGCAGCTAGTTGCAAATTGAATTACAATTTAATGTAACTTGTAAATTATTTTAGGTGATGTAAACATTGTGAAGTTTCTGCTATCCGCTGGCGCAGACGTAGAACAACGCTCGGCCACAGGACAGACACCGCTGCACCTGGCTGTCTTAGCTGGCGATATACCCATGGCTTCTCTTCTATTGGAGCATGGGGCTGATCTCAAGGTGAAGATATTATACAGAATCACGACTTTATCCCTTGCGGGGTAGACAGAGCCAAAAGTCGAAGTAAAGTCGAAGATATAGATAATAATACCAGCGTAAAGATAGTGGTATAGGCTGTAGGAAAGAAGAAACAGTCGTTGTGAGTCTTTTTATACTACGTATAGAGAACGATTCTCAGCTATGAGGAACACTACTACAGATTTAAAATGCAATAGCCATATAAACTTAGGTATTATTATTTTTCACCAGACTCGCGACACGAACCAACTGCGGGCTGAACACTATGCGGCGGACTCTGGCAGCGTCAGCATGATGGAGTTCGTGCTCGATAGAGGGGGAGACCTGACTGTAGTTGATAGTAACGGATGGACTCCGTTGTTTAGAGCACGTATGTGTCTCTCTTTCCCTCTATCCATCTCTCTCTCTCTCATTATGTGGCAAAGTCTGGTAGCGTAAATCATGGAGTTCGTCCTCGATAGAGGGGTGGACCCTGATTGTAGTTAACAACAACGGATGAACTGCACTGTTTAAAGCTTGATCTTCTTCTTTCTATCCGTCTCACATTACGCGGCAGACTCTGACAGCATCAAAATTAAGGAGGAGACCAGACGCGGTGGATAATTGCTACAGATGGATTCCGCTATTTAGAGCTTTTTAAATAAAATAGTGAAGTAACATATTTTCATTTTCTAATACATCTAGTTTATTTTATTGTTCATATAATTTTATTTGCAGATGATTCGATTATAAGTAATAATATTAAAACAACTGTAAACCAGCAATAAGAATAAGCATCAATATTTATAAAGTGAAGTTAGAAAGAATATCTGTCTATTGCAGTAACTCAAAACGGTCGCACAGATATGATCACTGAACTGGTCGCGCGAGGCAGCGACGTGGACATCTCGGACGCTGCCGGCCTGCCGCTGCTGTCTGTGGCAAGACTACTCAACAATAGACTGTAAGTATCAATGTGTTCATCAGTTTAGTCGTAAGACTAACTTCTTGCTATCTATGTAAGAGGACAATGCAACATTGACAACCGGTGTGAACGAATACTATCATTATTGAAGATCAAGAGGCTGTCTGTAGCGCGTCTAACTAATATACTGTGAGTATTTTTCTTCATTACACTCACAAGAATAATCGATGGGATAATGGCCTATGTCCAGAAGTAGCCACTTCTGGACATAGGCCATTATCCCATCGATTCCCAACTCAACAAGATTAAAATTGCCTAAATATATCAGCAGTTCGTCTGAGTTGTATGTAGATGTTTTTAGTTTTTTTTTAAAGAATAGTAGGCAAACGAGCATGCGGGTTGCCTGATGGTAAGCAATCACCTCAGTCCATAGACACCAACGACCCTAAAGAGGTCACTGATGCGTTGCAGACTTTTTGAGAAAGCGATAGGCTTTTTTCTTGAAGGCCTTGGGGCCTAAGTAACTACGTAAATTAAAGGTTCGACATTGGTGTCGAACCTTTAATTTACGTAGTTACTTATATTTTCATAAAAACCATTTGGGTTTACATCATAGAGCTAGAATTATTATTTTTTTTATTAGAGAGATTTTATTAGAGACACAAACAGCTGAGGAAGCGGGATGTCAGATATGGTTTTTGCGTATATTGTTAATGAAGGACAGGGAATATCTTCTATGAAGCTCACTTTTGTCAAGTTTGTCATTTTTGGTGTTCCATAGAATTTGTGAACAATATGTAAAAAAATTTGAATTTGAAGCACACTCTTCGAGCAACAAGGACTTCCGCGCGCCGTGTTGCTCTATGAGCATACTATTTGGGCTTCATTTGACAAGCTTATATGTCTATTAAAGAATGATTTTTTTCTATGTCTATGGTCTACACTATTTTCATTTATTTATCACATCATTAAGAAACTGCCTCTCTTTCTTTTGACATTCACGCCTTGAGTATGGTACCCAGTGGTACCTTTGGTGGAGACCAATTACCATAAAAAAATTAATCAGATTAACATGAAAGGACATTGATGACATACATCTACAGAAATTTCTATTTCAAAGTAATAAGACTATAGTTATAAAACGTAACGACTTTAATTTTATAAATCGAAAATACTATTTTAAATTAAAAGAATTATTTATTTAAGAACAAAAATACAAGAATTATAATATCATTTGCATATCAAATCACGCGAGGGTTTGTCACGAACAAATGGGAAAATGGAAATAAAAGTTAGGGCAATTAATATTATTGTTGGTTACAATTACACGTCTCAATGTCAGGTATAATAGCCGGTAATCAATGAAACATATGGACGCCCTAGAATAGGTCGTCATTTGTCCAAGTGAACAAATAAAGGGAAATAAAACAAAGCCCTTCTGGCATTGTTTGGACTTTGATGAGTTTCTTTTAGTATTTTCGCACTAGTACATAATCATTTACAAAAAACTTTTCACATTACATCAATATAATCTAAATACTGGTCAAAAAAAATATAATTTCTGCCATTTCGACTTGAAATGATGATGATTATAATCTACTAGCTTTTGCCCGCGGCTTCGCCCGCGTGTATTTCCTACAGGATCAGTGCTTTTTCCCGGGATGAAAGGGGTACCTTTCATTTAAAATGCAATACATAATTAATAGGGTATAGGGTACTATATCCTTCTCACTATTTCTAACTATGTGTTTACGAAATTTCAGAAAGATTGGTTTAGTGGATAAAGCGTGAAGAGGTAATAAACAAACAAACAAATAATCTAACAAACAAACTCACTTTCGCATTTATAATATTATTAAGGATTTACACGACAGCCCCAAAAAGGAATATTATGTATTCAGGGTTCATGTTTGTATGTGAGTTCTTTTTTCTTTCACTAAAATCCTAAACGCCTTGTCATATATAGATGTGTGAGGTATCTTATGATTCCTTACGTTATCCCGGTTAACATAGTGTTACGCCTATTCTTATTTTTAGGGCCGGATTTTTCTTCAATAATTTCTCCAGTCTCATCCTTAGTCGTATGAATACTTCCTAATACATATACTCCTTCCTTCTTTGGTCTTCTTCTGCATCCATCCACAGTCATACTCATCACCTTCTGCGACATAAATCTCATCTCTTTACATTACCAGTGTGTGAAGATCTAATTTTGGTTGGAATCCGTCAGTCGTAATTTTGGAAGCCAGCTTAGCCTTGTCTTTATGATGATCGCAAAATTAATTAATCTAGACGCCTAAAATTTCGATCTTCGGCCGCGTATCTAGGGAAGCGCCCTGGAATGAAGGGAATACGACAAAGAGGCTTTTTTTCGCGGTGAACGCACAAACTTGTATTTTATTAGAGTTAAATTGGACGTGGTGTTTTTCCAGCGGTCGCAGCAGAGACTCCGTGCTGCGCGTCGTGGACCGCCACTTCCCGCACGAGCGAGCGCTCGCCCTCTTCACCAGGCTCACGAGGAAGATTCACCATGTGCACACTGTCTTCAAGTGAAAGAGAAGGCAATCTTTCTCTTTGATACAAACTAACAAGGTTTATTTTTCAATCTCTCTCTCTCTCTCTCAGCCGAAAGACGTCCACTGCTGGACAAAGGCCTCCTTTTTCAATCTATACTAATGTAATAAATAATAAATAAAATAAAAATAAAAAAAAAATAAAAAAGCCTTTATTGTTCTTTCCCACAGTATTACAAGTTATAGTATTAATAAGGTTAAGTTTTAGCACTTGTCTAATTATAAAAGATAATAATAATTAAATGTTAGTAGTTTTTTTTTTTTTTTAGTTTTCACTGGGAAATGACCGCTCTTGGGTATAGGCCTCCTCCATGATATTCCATTTTCCTCTGTCCTGTGCTATCTCTTGCCAATTATTGCCAGCTACTCCTCTGATGTCATCTGACCATTGTGTTTTAGGTTTTCCTGGTTTCCTTCTGCCGGCCCCAGGGCCTTTCCACTTTGTGCAGAGGATTGTCCAGCGATCGTCTTTGTATCTGGCTAGGTGTCCCGCCCAGCGCCATTTCATTTTGAGTGTGTAGGTTAGAGCGTCTATTATTCTGGTCTTCTTTTTAATTGTTTTGCACCGTACTTTGTGTATTTTCCTTATATTGAGAATGCTTCTTTCCATAGCTCTTTGGCAGGTGTTGAGTTTGCTTTTAGTTCTTTTGGTATGAGCCCATGTTTGACAGCCGTAACTTAGAGTCGGTAGTAGACAGGTGTCTAAGACTGCTCTCTTCATTGATATCGGATAGTCGCCTTTGAGTACTTTCTTTTGATGCCCAGAATTTGTTCCACGTTATAGCGATTCTTCTATCTATTTCTTCATCGGTGTTTTGTTCACTAAAAGATACTCGTTTGCCTAAGTAGATATAGTGTTCTACATATTCTAGCTGCTTTCCGTATAGTAAAATTGGTCGTTGCGTAAAGTTGGTTAACAATTTTGTTTTACTTTCGTTCATTGTCAATCCTATACCTACTTCTACTTGCGGTGTCCAATGCTTGAATCATCCCTTCGAGCTCCTTACTTGATTCTGCGAAAAATTGCTATATCGTCAGCGAATCTCAGATGATTTAAATAATGTTTTCCTATTTTTATACCTTTCTGTTGCCAATTTAGGTTTTTGAAAATATGCTGTAAGACGGCTATAAATAGTTTTGGAGATAGCGGGTCGCCCTGTCGCACACCTCTCGATATAGGAATTTCACTGCCCCTGGTTTCTAAACGTACTCTACTTGTGCTGTTGTTGTATAATTCTTTTAATATATTTATGTAGGTACTGTGAACCCCGCATGAATGTAGAGCTTCCCAGATAGCTGAATGTGAGATGCTGTCGAATGCCTTGGTGTAGTCAATGAAGCAGATATATAGTGGGCTGTTGTATTCTCTGTACTTTTCAATAATCTGTTCCATTGTGTGGATGTGGTCTATTGTAGAGAACCCTGAGCGAAATCCTGCCTGTTCTTTCGGTTGAAGTTTGTCAATGTTTGAGCTAATTCTGGCGAGTAGAAGTGTCGAGAACAGTTTATATATGCTAGACAGCAGGCTAATGGGTCTATAATTTGCAATATCCCGGGGTCACCCTTCTTATAGAGAAGTATTATGTCTGAGCATCTCCATTGTTTAGGAACCTGCCCGTCACTTACAATTTTATTAAAGAGGTATGTCAGTGGCGGTACTAAGTGTGTAGCACCTATTTGGAGGGCTTCGTTTGGAATGCCGTCAGGGCCTGGACTTTTCTCATTCTTAAGTTTTTTGATACTTTCCCTGACTTCCGATTCTTCAAATAATTTTATTTCTTCTTCCGATTGTTTTTTATGGTAATATATGTGTGTCTGTTGGGTATCATGCGGTCTGTATAGGTCTTTTGTAAAATTTTGTAGCGCACTCTATAATTTCTTCTCGGCAGTTGGTCGTTTTGTCGCCATACTTGAGGTTTACTATCCAGTTTTTTTGTGTATTCAATTCTTTAAAAGCTCTTCTTGTACTTCTATAATGTTTGAGGTTTTTCTCAATTACTTTTTTCCTGTGTGTTTGATGATATTATACTAATGTAATAAATCTATACTATCACAAATGTCTGTGACAACGAGGACAAGTATTACTCGCGCCCTCCTCGAGACCTCCTCGAGATGGTGGACAGGCTCGGCGGCGTGGTGAGGTAACCACTACGCCACGGAGGTCGTCAAAAGTGATTAAATGGGCTAATTTCTGCAAATGCCAATAAGATAGATTTGCTACTTTATTTTTATATTTAAGTATGCTTTATATTAATTGTTGGTTATTAAAGTTTACCGAATTTACCAATTCAAAATATTTACTAAGGGTACCTTTTCATAAATATTGACAATAGTATACCTACTCGAAATAAGTATATCATTTGGCCGGTTGTTTTGCAAACCATAAGATATTAGTGGCCATTATTAAAATTCTATTTTATTAGCGCAGCTTACGAATATAACATCAAGATGTAGGTAAATTACGATGATAGGACAAAAAAAAAAAAATTCTGGGTGGAAATTAAAGAAACATATAAAATTTTAAACTAATTTATTTATTAGAAAAAAAAGAGTATTTACAAAAATCCTTACACTAACGGAGTATTGAATTGCATTACACACGTAACGAAGTGGTAACAGGTGAGAATAACACAGCTCCCACTGCGGAGCCTTAACGCAAGACATCCCACAGCCACCCACAAGAACACACGAAATGCGAAAATGGCAAGGTGTACATAAGTATCAATAAATAAGTTAAATTATTATATCTTCAAACAAGCCTTAAACATAACGCTATTAACACTACATAAGTCCAATGGGCCATAGCCCTCCCCGCATCAGAAGCAGGTTTCTCATAACTGTCTTTCATACTATGGCCATTAGTCAATACTTTCTCCTGGACTTCACCAGCGAACTGTTTACTTGTATCTCTTTTAGGCCTAACTCCTCTTTCTACCTTTTTCAGGATCCTCTTCAGTCACAGTTGAACTTTCAGTGACTTCTTGAAGTTCACTACCTTCTCCCTTTAAATCATCATCGATTGATTCATCGCTATCTTGGAAAACATTAACAAGTTTGAGATGTGTCGTTCGGTAGTCTGATGATGCTGGCATTTGATCTTTAGTTAAATCTGTAGTAGACGGATTACTTAGTAACGGAGGAATTTCTCCTTTAAAAGGACCAAATTGTGGCGTTTTTAGAAGTAGTTCAGTATTTGCAGGCAGTGTTGATGAATATAACTTAGGAATGTTTTTGATATCCGGAACGGAGACTAAAGTGGTCGCTGGTATCTTCTTTCCATCATAAGTTGTGAAAGTTGGTTGTTCTTTTGCCATTGAAAGCTTTTGTGAAAGCTCCATGTCCATCTTTGGATCAGGGGAAGGTAATGTGGACTTACCCTATCAGATGCCATTACTAAATCAAAAGATAATTCTTTTTCCATATTTTTTTTACTGAATAGAGCGTTTAATTCTTCTTCGGTTTTAACATACACTGGGTGCGGTCTATCTTCTTTAGCATGATTTTTCGGAAATATCTCTTTTGTTCTATCATTAGTAGGTAACAAATGATCAGGAGGAGATGGTATGAACATTGGTTCAAAAGATTCCGTCATTTTTTCACTGGATATTACATTGTATTGATGATTTATAATTTGGGGTGATTCGTCATAATCCTCTACCACATCAGTATCAGTTCGTCTATTAGAACCCTCATTAATAGCATCAGCAATTCTATCTTCACCGGCCATTAATGGCTCTCTGATAATTGGTTTGAATCCACTTTCAATTACAATCGTATCTGGTTGAAATCCAGTATTCACAGCGGGTTGCAAAGGTGTTTCCGAGACTGATTCACTAATAAAATCAGATGATTTGACATCATTTTTTTGTTGGTCAGCTTCAATTCTTAAATTTTGGGTTGGATTTTGTTGTTGGATAGCTTCGAGTCGAAAATTTTGCAACGTAGACTGATAAAACTCCGGACCCGGCGTTGAAGATGTTTGGTAGTTTTGATGTTTAGTCGGGATCATCTGTTGGTCTAACGGCTGTGGATGGTCCATTGGTTTGCCTAAAATTATCTGTCCAGGTTTGCTTAAAAAGGTAGATGGGTTACTATGCGCAATCACAGGTTCATTTGAGCCAGATAAGGTGATTTGATTTTTAAAACTTGATTTGAATTAACATTAGGTTTTGTTTTTATTAATGTATGACCTTGATTTGCTTGAATAACAGTGCTTTGGCCAGATTTACCAAATATTATGGACTGCAGAGGAGAAGTAGGGGCAGATTTCGTCGGACCTAATTTATTTTGGTTGAATAGTGGCTTATTATGATGCATTAATGGCGGCATCGCTTTCATTGGAGGAACACCTGGTGGAAGCGGGCGGTTCATATTGTTCGGTGGCCGGTTATTTGGGTGCTTTTGTTGAAAAGGTTTCTTCGGCATTCCATGGGGACCGTGCAAGTTTGGCATTTGTAAAGGATATCCCAGGTTACCTTTTGGATGGTTAAGAGGTCTGCGCACTTTTATCTCAGGTGGAACTGGTCGTCTGAAAGGAGGTCTAATAGGCCCTTGTCTATTTGGCGCATTGGGTCGTAGTACAGTTTGCAATGTCAGAGGTAGTTGGTTGCTCGGTAAAATGAAGTCAGGCCGCTTTGTCGATTCAACAAAGAACTCTTCGTCATCTCGTAAAGGTTGTTCTGGCAGGAAGAAATCTTTGTTATCTTCGTGAACCTGATATTGTGAGAACGTCTGTGGCGGCTGGGTTAAATTTCTGCGCATTTCATCTTTCATCATATTCTCAATATTCTCTACAGCTTGTATCACATCCTTGATTTGTCCAGTGGTTATGGGCAATTCATACTCCTGTGTCAGTTGCTGGATCCTCACGGGTTCCCTGTTCACCTCTCCCGTAAGGATGTCACCCTTACTACTGAAATCGTTATAATTTGTTTTCGTATTGATTATTTTTTCAACTTTTGTGCGCTGATCTATAAAATTAGAGTCAGGAGGTTGGACACGATTTTGTACCTGAATGGATTCCTCTCCTGAGAGGTCGACTGGTAAGATTTGTTCGACGACGCGACTCTCCTCAGCTTCGGCCTCATCACAATCATCGACCACATTTATCTTCCACCCAAGGTGACGGTGGGTGAAACACTGCAACACATAAATTTATATTATTAAGGGAACACAAATAAATATACAGTAAAACCTTACACCAATTGGTAAAAAGTGAGAGTTTATCAGAGGTGACATGCGAAACAGAGAAGACTTTGAAGGCTGAAACAGAAAACAAATAGAGAAATTATACAGGACATATAAAGCAAGAAAAATTGCATTAATTGAATAAGTATAGATGATTTACTTGAGTTAGAGCAAATTCCCACTATAATGATGCTAATTAATTCCAATAAATATGACCATGTATATTAAAAAAATGTGAGTAAAAATAATTATGATCTACATTTTGGATAAATTTGGAGACTACATGCGTTGGTAGTAAACTTCAATATATTAATGGCATTACCAAAGGCATTACCTATTTTGCCATTATAATATCAAATATAATATCCTGAAATTACTGAATCAGAAAAAACCAAGGAATAATCCTGTACTGTATCCAGTTAATAAGAATTACTCCATTATAATGTCAGTTAGAATCGTCACAAAAATTCTAAGATAGACTAGTTTTGTGACAAAATAACTGCTTTTTTTTCATATTTCCTTATTTATCTATTAAAAGGTCTTCTACTAGTCTTTCTGTTAGTACTCTTGAAACCACTGGAAGGTCGTAACACAGACAAATAAAGTTATAAAATTACTAATGGTACGGGAGAAAGTGGAACCTAATTACAATAGAGAAATACAAACCTGATAATAAACAGTGTCAGGAGTGCTTTTATCCGGGGTCCACGTGACGATGCCGGGGTTGCCAGGTTCGCACTCTAGGGTCAAGGACCTCTGGTAGGCCCCGAAGCTGGGGTATTCATCGGCTGGTGGCCCGTTGGGGTCGGGGGTCCAGTTGCAGAGGCGGCCCACGCCGGTGGGGATCAGTTCACCGCTGCGCGAACGACGCACGCCAGCGTATATTTCGATGCTCTGTAAATAATTGAAAGGATAACATAATAAAATAATAGTTTTATGAAATTTATTGACAAACATCATTATGTAGATTCCGATCGGAATTGGTACCTAACGAGAAATGTTCGTATTTCCGTTTATAGTTCTTTTGATTTGTATGTCAAAGTCAAAGTCAAATATTTTTATTCATGTAGGCTTAAAAATAGCACTTATAAATCGTCACTTTCTTTGTTTTTTAGTAGTGTAGTTTCTATGTTTTTATTAGACCACGGAAACATCAATGCCGCAGTATTTATTTGTTATTGAATATCGTTACTGTACACAAAGGCCGGCAACACTCTTGTAACAACTCTGCTGTAGCAGTTGTCTATGAGCACTTACCATCAGGTAACCCGCTTGCTCGTTTACCGTCCTATCAAAACTAATATTTAAAGAGGAAATAGTCGTATTACGTAGTAACGACCGACGTACGATTTCAAAAATTCTTTCACCATGAACTGACCTTTTTCTCCTCATCGCTCCGATGCAAGTACCCGCCGACGGGGTCGTCGGTGATGTAGAAGGGGTGGTACCTGGCGGGCACGTCGGGGTTGGAGCCGCCCTCTACCACGAAGGTGTACTTCTTGCCTCGGACGACGTTGATCTCGGGGATGAGCAGCCCGTTGATGTACCACGAGATGCCCCATCCCACGTGACCTGAAGACACAATCAAAAAGTATTTTAGCTGAGTAACGTATTGGTCATCGATGAGTATATTTATAAAATTTATTGTAACTCATACTCGAAGTATAGAAATAAGCCCGTATGTTTCGCTTTCAAACCAACGGTGAATAATATTTCAAACAAAGTTGAATTTCACTTGAATTTAAAATTTTTCTCACTTCTTGTGCCTCTTCTAATTCAACAAAAAAAAATAGATACAGTTCTAAATTAAGTCACCCCACATAGGCAAAGATTATAAACGTAAAGCAATATAGTACGGAATCGGAAATAAGTAGGTAGTAACACCAACCTGTGATGGCGGAGTAACCTTGCTTGCCCCCCGTGGGCCCCATCTGCGCGTAGTACACGCCATCTGGAGGCTCGTAGCACTGGATGGCCGGGATGTCCCACGGCTGGACTCGTGGGACTGGCCGTGGGGTTGGCACTGGGTTGGGTTTTATTACTGCTTTCTAAAAACATGCAAAAAAGTTAAATAAGCAAGCATTTCATGATGTAAAAGTTCATGAAAGCTCATACTTAATAGATTTAATTAGGTATAAGTGGTCGCGATGACTTAGACTAGAGACCTATCTTCATCATTGTACAGCCGGGACTGTACAATGTTGAAGATGGGTCTCTAGGCAAACAAACCTGACCTGAGGTAGCATTCGATAAGGAGGAGTGTCTGTTTCATCTGCCCTCGACTGTACAAGGTGCACTTACGGTTTCCTCCGGCTGCCTGGCAGGCAGCTGGTCGCGGCGCGGCGGCTCCTGCTTGTCTTCCTCGTTCTCAGGCATGGGGCAGTTCCACACTGGCGCTCGACCGAATTCGATAAACTTGTCACCCTGACAACACAATATACTCGTATTATATTCAACCCTACATTAGGTAAAATAAAACAAGCTAATATAAAAAAAAATAAAAAAAATACGACTGACAACTCACAATTGCCTATGTCACTCGGAGGAATGCAAGAAATCAAAAAATACCTCTCACATCAATTTATGGTGGAATAAAGAAACTTACAAACATACATACATGAACCCTGAAAACATAACACTCCTTCGTGTAACAAAGAAGAGTCAACCTCTTAGCAGCCCTAAAGAATACATATTATTTCAGAGCCCTTTTATAGAACCTATTACCATTGTGAAGTGATGGTCACTTCAATTACACAAGACACTTCGTTCCTCGAGATTGACAGGGATATTGACGACATATGGTAGGTTAAATAAAATTCCCTTGGCGTTGCTGTGCTGTGGAGTAAAAATACAATAAAATACCTTCGTAAAGTGATGGTGGTAAGACACTTCATTCCTCGAGTTGAGAGGTCCGAGCGCCCAGATGACCGGCTGGCTGACATTAGTGAGCACAGCTCGGTCCAGCTCATCAGCCGCCTTGAGGCTGCGCTGGTACGTCACGATGGAGTAGCCGTTGACGAGCGCCGCGTTCAGGAGACGGATGGAGTTGGTTTTCTCCTGCAATAAATTACGTAATCAAATTTGATTCCTAATATGAATCTCTCTGTTTGATTCAAAGGTTATCAATGTTTGAGTTTGAGATTCTTCGTTTTGAGTCAACATCTGTGTTAGGTACCATGTGCAGTGGAGGTGAGCGATACGTATGCGAAGAAAATGATAACTAATAAGATTGCTTTGCTACAAACGTGTTTATTTGCTGCAAACATTGGCTGCAAGTCTATTTACTGTTATATATTTGCGAAAACTAAGAAAAATTCTACGCAATAAGATTTCCGCCTTTTTATCTTTTCTTAGAGAATTTATCAGCCATTTCCTTATCATTAATCCACATATATCTCCTAACGTCCTAAACCTAATAGAAATAGATTAAGCTTACTCAGCGTGATGTTTATACGGTGTAGGTGAGCGAATAAACACGGGAGACTAACTAGAACTTGTTACTATTACCGTAAATCGTAACCGCAGACGTAGCTGCATTCAACTGGAAACGGCATCTGCGTTTATCTGTATTGATAGTGTACTTAATGTAAATTACCATTGAAAGACAAGCTAATTATTAAAAATAAAAAACACGACTGACAAGTTTTTACTAAAACAGTACATACAAACATATAAGTTATATACATTTTTGAAATCGCCTTTTAAAGCCCTTCAATTTGATACCCCACTCGATAAGATTGATCAAATTTTATTTTTTTGGTCTGCTATTTATCACATATATAATCCGCCATTTTGTTTTTATGATGACGTCATATAGCCTATGTCACTCGGAGGAATGCAAGGAATCTAAAAATACCTCTCACGTCAAAATCTGTTAAGCCGTTCAGGACTTATGGTGGAATAAAGAAACTTACATACATACATACATACATACATGAACCCTGAAAACATAACACTCCTTTTTTGGTCAGTCGTGTAAAAACATCGTGAGAATAATTACACTCTAGTTGATAATATATACCAGAGTGAAATGAAGAAGTCAATGGCAGACTCCTCCATTGACATTGCCAATACAGTTGTTATACGACCTCATGCAGCCATGAGGAATACGACTAGTAGAAGATTTGTTATTTACAAAATCTGATCAATTATACTATTTACCAGCACTTATACTATACAGGTACCTATTATAATAAATTATTAAATTGATTTATCACTCATCATGGATCTCACTCACGATAACACACCTCGGTGCAAGTTTCAACTTTATTTGATCGATTTAACTTCTACTGGGGACATCTAGTTGAATTATCACATTGTTGGATATAGCAAATTTTGCTCTAAGTAATGTGTAATTCGATGCAAGTTTCAGCAGTATTTGATTGATTTAACTTGTCCCAATAACATCTAGTTGGATTGTTCGCACGTCTGTGTGTCGAACTGCTCCTTTGTGCTCCGCAATCTCGCGCCAACCGCGACGTTCAACTTGCTCAAGTTTCGGCGCCAATGGATTGGAACAATAAGGACTTCGCAGGTGGAACTTTGACAATGCATCAAGTTAAAGGTCATGTTTTACCTATACTTGAACGCTGTTAATTGAATGAATTTATTTCAGTGCCACTTCTAGGAACAACAAGAAAATATTTATCTTGTAGTTAACAGAATCTTTACTAATACTGATTTCTTCTCAGCAGTGTAAGGTATTCAAGAAATATGGTGGACTTACATGTACAAAAATCCTAACAATACACTCCTTTTGTGAGCAGTCTTGTGAAAACAAGAGTTGTTTTACACAGTTGTTAGAGGTACAAAAATTCTTTTGTAAAACTTCTGAGAAAAATCTCTGAATACTAAGCAACTATCAAATATCTGCAGTTTCCGTTCATTATTGCACTTCTTGTTGCAAGGAATTCGAGTGTGTTCCTCGCTTCAAAGGCTCCACTTTGAATGGCTACATCAGGAATTTTTCAAAAGAACTGACTACGCAATCTGCACTGAAATTGAGATGCAATAAAATAATCTGAAAAACTGAATAGGTATATCTGCACCGAACAGTTAGTTACTATGATATAATCAGTTACCTTTTCGGGTACCTATATGAGTTGTTTCTATTTATACTTGAGAAATAAATAAAGTGCATATCTGCGTCCGTTGTTAGCCTTCTTTTATATTTCTTGACTTTCTTTTATTTTATACTAACCAACAAATAACTAATACAAAATTTTAAAAGCACGACTGTAGTTCTAGACGACACATAATCAAAGGATACCTCACACATATATAAATATCTGACAAGAGTTATGACCGCCGCTGTAATATCCTGACCTACAATTTGCGAGTGGTAACTTTTCCTGGTAACTTCTTTGACGAAAACCTTCATAATCACTTTACAATTGAAAAGCAATTAGCTGCTTGCCGATGTTAATAGAATTACTAGCATTGGCCCTGGACTTTCTTCCCGTGGGAATTTTAGAAAATCTTCTCTTAGTGCTCCCCTACACTCCCTGAGGAACCTAGCTACATGCCATATTTCAGCTTCGTGCTC
>JAEMBS010000392.1:0-25000 GCA_018467065.1 Ephestia elutella
CCTCCCCACGAAGTTCAAGTTTCTACGTTTAGCAATTTTGTCTTTGCATGGATACTCTAGTCCCCCAATCAGTATCCTATTTGTTATTATCCTATACAAGATGGTAAGCTCCATATAAAGTGAAAAGTAGTTACACAGATTAAATAATAGTTACTGTATGATATGAGAACAGTGCCTTTTCCCAGGATGAAAGGTACCTTATGTCCCTTTCAGTACTTCTAATGAGTATGCACAATTATAGGATGATTGGTTCAGTAGATAAAGTGTGAAGAGGTAACAAATAAACTTGCTTTGGCATTAATAATATTAGTTTAAAATTTTACTTTTGAGTAAGATTAGATTAGACCTAGTTTTCGAAATCACCAAACATTGCAGATCATGCGACGAGAACATGGGCATATGTTCGTTCCCATCTGCTCACGTCCAACTCACAAGACGCAACTCCATGTTGATGTCCACTCAGCCTTACCGAGTCAAACTGGTGTTGGATATGCCAGAGTCACAGATTAATAAGGATTTGGGTAAGAAACTTGTTAGGATTAAATATTATTTACATGTAGTGCCATCTGGGCAATCAATATTATTTACATAAAGGAATAAATGTAATTATCTGAGTTATCAGTATTAGCCATTTCTTAAGTTTATGTATTGGCACAGAATTCATATTAGTACTAGTATTGGCTGAGTTTGCTCTGTGGTTTAAAAAAAAAATTAGGCAGTCAATCTTTTGAACTCACAATGTGCAGCAGCTTCTTTCTATATTTTTATATTAAAACTCCACTCGCTAAAAGGATCTCATTTCCCATGATCTTTACAATGCTTTTAGCATTAAGTCCACTTTTTGTACTGTACTTTTGTATGTGTGTACAATAAAGTTTAAATAAATAAATAAATCTACTAGGACATTAAAAGGGAAAAATTGCAAAAATAAAAATTTTTGGTGCACTAAAACTTATTCCATTTTATTACTTTTTTTTTTCATTCAAAAAATACAAGGCCTTACCCCAGTAGTGGGACACAACACCTACAGGCTAATTAAAAAAAAAACAAGTAATTAAAACTCCAAAAAGCTCTTTTCCTGCAACTTGAGTACCTTTTCTTTTCAGTTTAAAATGCTAGTTAACATAATTGATATTTTATACAAGGCTTGAGCCAAAATTGATTTTTGTTCCTTTTTTTGTCCTTTTTTCAATTAATTAAATTATTTATGAGTATTTATGTGATAGTAAGGCGGCCAATTAATAAGGCGAAAGGTGCCTTTGCGAGTCTGCGTCCCGTATGGCAGGCAAAATACCTCTCCAATAGAGTGAAACTAAAAATCTTTAATTCATACGTGAAGTCGGTATTGCTATACGGATGTGAGACATGGAAGGTGCTAAAAGATCTGAAACATCAACTCCAGGTTTTTGTTAATCGCTGCCTGCGATACATATTGAGAATCTTCTGGCCGGAGGTTATTTCTAACGAGGATTTGTGGAGTCTGTGCCACGAAGACCCCATAGACATCCAAATCAAGCGTCGCAAATGGCAATGGATTGGCCACACACTCCGCCGTCCCTACGATCATATTCCACGACGGGCCTTGGATTGGAACCCGCAAGGCAAACGCAAGCGGGGCCGTCCCAAACAGACATGGCGCCGTACTGTCCTGGCGGAAGCAAAATCATTGGGTCTTACCTGGAGTGAAATAAAAAGTGCCGCGTCGGACAGATCGCGATGGAAAAACTTTGTGTCTGCCCTTTGCCCCGACGGGGGGATGTAGGAAAAGAAGATGTGATATAAGTAGTTGGAGGGGTGGTTGCCACGGTGGTGGCTGAGTGGTAGTACACCCCTCTGTGGCTGCAAAGGTCCCAGGTTCGAATCCTTCCCGTGCTACATGAGTTTGTATACCAATCTGACTCATGTACTGTATCTATGTTAGTTTTCATCGCCCACCACTTGCTTCCGGTGAAGGAAAACATCGTGAGGAAACCTGCACTCTGGTTGATTATTATCAGCTAGTGTGTGAAATGGAGAAGGCAATGGCAAACCACTCCATTAAAATTGCCAAGGTAGTTGTTGAGTGTGTTTCATTCCATATAATGACCACGACCCTCAGTCTTGAGGAATACGACTAAAGAGAGAGAAATAATTGAAAATTGACATTTATTTTTTTCTATTCACAGGAATGTTTATGGTATGCGCTCAAATGCGCGCCAAAGGAGGCGTTCTGGTGTCTTCATCTTGTCGCTCTGCCATGCTCAGACACCGGTAAGTTAGACCATATCGATACTTCCGTACGGCTTATGCGCAAAATGCCTCTTTTGAAAAATGTCCCCTAGTCATAAAATGTCTCTTTCGCAGAATATCTCTTTCGCAAAATGTCGCGTCTGAGACTTAGAATAAAATTTCGATTTTCATCTCATTCATTTATGATTGTAGTTATGTCACAGAATTAATATTAGTACTACGTACAGAAAGGAAACTCCCTGCCCCTCCCGCAATATGGCACCCCCCCGCTCCTTCCGCACTTCTCCCCCGTTCTTGTGTAACTGTGGGACGTTCGACTATGAAAACGCACACATTGACGTGTTACTGACGTGTTCACGGATATACAGTTTCATTTCATACCCCCAAAAACTTTTTTGAAAGTAATGATAATTTCTCCATACAAGGACTATAACTGTAAAATGTATGAAGAAATTATCATAACTTTCAAAAAAGTTTTAAGGGGGAAAGAATAATTGTAATATTTAAAATTAAATTGCTGTGTAACATTGAACAATACTATAATATTTACAGCTACAAACCATGTCAAAAATTATAGAACTACTAATTACAATACTATCCCAAACTAGTAGCGAAACACAGAATTTTGAATTTTTGACACAATTTTTTTCTGAAATCTGAGCTGATGGGGGAAATTCATAATTGGACCTATATTCCAGACATATAGGTCTATCAAAAAAACCAAGTAGCTTTTGAGCACCCAAAATGCTGTTGCCTTGATAATTTTTTATCTCTTTATCTTTTTTTTATCTGTCTCGACATTTTGTGAAAGAGACATTCTGCGAAAGAGGCATTTTGCACGTGAGCCTTCCATGATGATGATTTTGTCCGACCGATTTCGGTCATGGCGACCACTTCAAGAATTAAGGGCTCTCTCGTGAGCTCGCATGCTTATGTAGCTAATCTTAAGCATCCATACTAATATTATAAAGGCGAGTCTGTCTTTTACAGCTAAACCTCTAGACTGATTTTGATGAAATTTAGTATGGATGTAGTTTAAGATCCGGGGTCAAACAAAGGCTATTTTTTTTTAAATCAACCCCCAAAGGGCTGAAATGTGGGGTCAAAGTTTGTATTAAAAACACAAGATATACTTTTTGCTGTGAGTGGAGCCGCGGGCAACAGCTAGTAACATCATAATTAGCCATTTAATGCCCCCACTGCTGGGGCAGTACGTGGGGTTATTGCAGATTTGTGGAATTTAACAACTGCAAATACATCTGGGACCTACGACGACTATGTGCCTTCCATGCTCGTGATACTACATATTTGGTGACCCATCCTATGACGAACCATTGAATGAATGAATGAATGTTTATTTGCAGTAAAAGTGGTACAAGAAAATAAAGTTGTTAAATAATATGTGTGATTCTCACTTTTAACCTATCCAGGCATGCAAAATCTTTAAATCAATATCTAATATAGCAATATAATAATGATCAAATAACAAATAGCTATCAGTTGCAACCAAAGAATTCTTTCAGATCATAGTAACAATGTTCTAGAAGCCATTTTCTCAACGTTTTAATAAATAATTTATCAGGCAGTTCTCTAATTTCCTTAGGTATTCTATTATACACTTTAATAGCCATAACATGACAGTTCTTGCCGTACATTGCGCTGTTACAGTTTGGCAATACCAAACGAGTTGGATCTCTGTGAGGGAATCTGCGATTTTCGCCAGCCATTGTGAACAATTTCATATGAGATCTCACAAACATCCCTATCTCTAGAATGTACAGAGAAGTTAATGTCATTAAGAAAGTTGCTTAACTGCCAATATCGCAGGCCTTGCGTGGGTATCACTGCGCCACCGGGCACAACATTTTATTTACTGAACATAACATTTTACTTACCGGTTAATAAAAAAATTGTCCCCAGAACCAAATTGCACGAAGTATTGCGGACAATCGCACTGTCCCCCCTCCTACTAATAGGGGTGGACGAGGAGAAACAGCAGCTAAATGTGGAGCTATTCAGCGATTTTCAAGATGATGAGGTAGGTTCCAGGGCTTTTTAATGTATATTATTTTTTTCTAATTTCATAATACATTTTTTTGCATCAGGGAGCCAATTCTCACGCAATCGTAAAAAGTTCACGTTCGTAAAAAATTTCGAAATTCGATTTTTTTTCGAAGGCAACACATTTTGCGTATTCTCAGAACTTCACAATCGGAATATTTCGATCGAACATCACTCGAACGCAACGAGTGGTACTGACCAATCGAAATAACTCGTATTCGAACTTCAGCTGATAAAATGAGTTTGTTTAAGGTTATCTGGGATAAGTTAAGTTTGATTTTGGCGATTTTTTGGTTGAAGTTTTGAAATCATTTGATGAAAATGAATTAAGAAGAGTTCAAAGTCGCCTTTTTCGGGAATTTGGTTGACAAAGATGTAAACTTCCCACTTTTTAACTTGGGGTTTACACCAAATGGATTAAGTGGAGATTTTCTCGACACTGGCATATTTTTCTTATCCATTCCCTTCAACGTAACAAAACTATAAAATAATAGGGTAAATAGTAAATACGACCAAACTTCGATCACTGACATTGACACAAGACAACTTTTTAATACGTTCCATATTTTTCAAAACAACTTAGAAAATATTCCGAATTTTACTTTTTAAACGTTTTGAAACCGTGATTAATTAAATAATATTTTTTAAAGTTTAAAAATAATCTTACTAGCTTTGTAAATTTCGGGATTTTGTGAAAATCACCAATTATTAGGTAAAAATTATAATCTTTTTCCAAGCGTTTTTAAAAACGACGTAATGAAACGTAATAAATTGTCTATGGTACGTTCCATTTGACAGTTCGAATGGTAATTGTTCTATCGTGCCCCAGAATACGAAATATAGGAAACGTTCGAACTTTATAGTAGAAACGACACCTTCGAATAGAAATTACCACACTGAAAAAGTTCTATTACTTGAGAATTGGCCCCGGTCACAACTGAAAATCCGTGTATTGCCCTCCAGGTAATAGTGCCACTGAGGTGTGACCTTTTTGTATTGCTGCAACACACAGTTTTTTGTTTATTTTTCGTTATTTGTTGTATGAAACTGTGTATGTTGTTGTGGCTGCAAATAAAGTTTTTATTTATCTTATTACCGGTATCAAAGTACCATTTAAAGTACCGGTATTTTTTGCGATACTTTAAATGAGAATTTGGTTTAGGTGACAAGTCCCAGTTTGTTCAGATGTTCTTATAATGTTGCTCTCTCACCCACCTAGCGAAACAGCAGCATACACTGCTATTTCTGTGAGAGCTTTTACTACCACGGTCGAGCCAGCCCATAAAATAAGGGCTCTATTGTACTAAAAATTATAGTACTTACATTTAAAAAAATCTGAGATTGAGTGTGATATCAAATGCAAACTTGTATTTGATTAAAAAAACAAAAGTTTGATTATTGGTTTAGGGTATCTGTGACCAAATATATACTTTACACAGACACTATACTGTATGTATGTATACATATGTACAATACATTATAATAAAACTGCAACTGGTCTGGTTAAGAAAAAAACTATGAGGGGTCTTTATTAGGCCAATAGAAGCTAAAACCATTTTTTTAAAATTTTTGTATGTCTGTATGTTTGTACGCGCATCACGCAAAAACTGCTGAACCACATTTAATGCGGTTCTCACTGTTGTATTATTTCATCTTGATACGCCGGTTAGAACCTGAGATATATACAATAGTACTTTACGCGCGGACGAAGTCGCGGGCACAGGCTAGTTTAGTATAAATACAATAAATACTAGCTACGCTCTACGGTTACGTTCTCGTGGAAATTTCGGGATATGATTTTTTTTGTAAAATTACTTATTTTAATCGGTACGACGCAAAATACATACATACATACATATTATCACGCCTTTTTCCCGTGGGGGTAGGCAGAGACTAGCGAAAATGTACGTAAAAAAAATGGACATGTATGTACGCAAAATGTACCTTTCGCAAAATGTCCCCTGGTCGCAAAATGGCCCTTTCTCAAAATGTCCCTTTCGCAAAATGGCCCTTTCTCAAAATGTCCCTTTCGCAAAATGGCCCTTTCGCAGAATGTCCCTTTCGCAAAATGGTTTATACAAAGAAAAAAAAATGCTATGGGGGTCGTAGGGTAACTTTTGGAAAGAGGGGGACATTTTGCGAAAGGGACATTTTGCGACGTAACGATTTTAATCCTCAGAATCTGCCAGTGACGGACGCGTACGTGGAACTCCAATCTCGGTACACACAAGTTTACTCGTGCGAGCTACACATACAAGCGCACTTCACTGGCCTAAGATACTATATGTTCCATTGGCCGAAAGTTTCTGCGCTTATTGGTAAGAATTTATTCAAAAAACTTTTTCTAAAATAATAGGTAAGCGAGTTAATACATATAGGCGCATTTCACTATATAATTACGCACTATATAATTTGTCATACTTATATAATTACGAGCCGCGCCCCGGGGCTTCGCTTCCGTAGGAATTTCGATATAAAAAATACGCTATGTGCTATTCCCGGTATTTTTCTACCCGTGTACCAAATTTCATCGAAATGCGTCCAGTAGATGTTGCGTGATTAAGTAACAAAGTCACATCCAAACTTTCGCATTTTAATATTAGTAGGATAGTAATAATGTCCCATTGGCCAAATGCCCAAAAGTTGGATAAGTTCACATCACTTTTTAAAATTTTATCGCTTATCTAAAACCATGATTTTGTCAATGTCAATGGGGTCTAAAAAGGACTGATAAATTGAAACTACCTATCTGTTTCCCATTTCCTGAATATTAAAAATGAACCCTATAATTGGTCTTGCAAGGTTAGTTTTTAAATATTTAGGAAATGGAAAATGGATCATATTCTGATTTGTCAAAGTGGCCTTTTAGAGCCCAAGATTGAGATATTGACTCTTCTTCTTATCGAGTGTGTTATCACTAACACTGGTGTCAGATTTTATTCAAGTCGCCTAAAGGCACCTGACATGACTTTTACGACTACCGCGATCTAGTGGCAGTGAACTAAACAGTTAGCCAAGAGATATTGATTGATGATATATTTTTTAAATTACAGGTATCAACACCAACTTATTCTTCGTATCGCTGGTATTTATCCTTAGCTGGTACCATCTGCAGGATGGGTTTGAATTCTTGAGGGTAAGCATGCATATACAATACAGGCTTGCCGTATCACGTCTTTATCCCTTGCGGGGTAGATAGTGCCAAGGGTCGTTCAGCTGAATTGGCGGAGTGGAGATAGTAAAAGATGGTAAGCATTGGTTCTTGTCGTGTGTTTTAAATAACAATAATATTTTTATCAAGTCGCCTTAGGCATCTGACACGACTTTACGATTACGGCTTTCTAGCGTCAGTCAGTGTCAACGAACTAATATACCATAGAACTCTAACAACGCCAAAAAAATGGTTTCACGAAATATGAACCTAGGTGGGCGGGGCGTAAAATAGAAACCTCACTTCGCCTCAGTTCGCCGTGGCGCAGCGAGTTCAACGGTTGTACTTGTACCTAACGCATAAGTGTCAATTGTACGTATCATCGAGTAATTTCGCAAGTTTAATTAGCAAAAATATATCGTGTGTCGTAAAGTGGTGTAGAAATCACACAGATATGAAGATCAGAACAGCGGAATTACCTTTCTTTCCTTTGGCGAGACTTCAAACGCCAAGCGGCTGGGCCGTTTGTTTGAGCGGTAGCCGGCTGCCGCGGTGTGTTGACCCCGCCCCGTGACCTTGACGCGCCCAATCGTGTACTAGCTTTTTCTATGAGAATGTGTGAGTGTCTTGTTGTATTTAAGTACATTTGTTTGCGTAAATGGAACCAAGATTTGAGCGTTCGTTGTATGAGAGTTACACTTCCATATTTATTTATAATTCAATGGTCAGTGTTCTTTATTGAATCAGAACTAAACATATTTATCTAAACGTGGCCTATTCTCATGACACTTGGCTCTGTCTTCCCCGTACAAGATAAAGACGCGATACTGTATCTAAAAATAGTAAATCATGTATTAAATCAAATTGATCTAAATTGATTGACCTTAAATTATAGTGTTCCGTTATATAAATACCTTTACAAATTGTATTTTTTAAACTGGCAACATTTCTTCTTTCAGAATAAAATAGGAGGGCAACCAGCGCCTGATGATAAATCACTTGTGGGGAAGATAAAACTAGAGAGAGATGGTAAGTGTTCTTTAAAACTAATAGGGAAGAATTATTACGTCATGTTACTGCAATGACTCAACCTGTATAAAATATCGGTATCATTATTATATACCGGTATAACAAAAGTAATACCGGTATAACATAAAGGTATTATTTTATACCGGTACTAATCCGCGTACTTTAACCGAAATACTCTGCGAGTAGGATTCGAACTTTGGCTCTTGCTTGGGAACCAATTGACCATCACTCCTTAGCACAAAATTAATATAATAAGTACTACGTACAGAAAAGAAACTCCCTTCCCCTCTCGCAATATGGCACCCCCCGCACTTCTCCCCCGATCTATGAGTCTATGACTATGAAAACACACACATTGACGTCTTATAGTCCGCGAGGCCTAAGCTGAGCTTTGCATTTGTGTGAGTGATTCCGAATAGTAAGTGCGCAGCAGATTGCGCAGAACAAGTGACATCTCACACATCACGCTGGTTGTCAAAATGTTGTACAAACACTGCCTTTTTATACTGTGTGCACTCACACAAATGCAAAGCTCAGCTTAGGCCTCGCGGACTGTACTGACGTGTTCACGGATGTACATGTTGCATTTGTTTTGATTGCTGCCTGAAATCGCAAAATATGCGAAAATTCTCAACATTCACAATAATATCTCTTGATCGCGTTGACGTATAATTTTATTATTTTTTTTTTGCTGAAAGAACCGTGGATCCCAATATTCGATATTTTATTTGAATATGATACCTTTAAACGTTACTGAGAAAAAAAAGTTTGACAGACGGTCAGACGGACAAGAAAGTTATTTTATAAGGGTTCCGTTTTTGCCTTTTGAGGTACGGAACCCTATAAAAAATCACTATAAAGTATACTGTATAATCATTTTCTTACTTCCAGATTCCCCTTCGTTTTCAGTGTACGAAGGAGACATACTTCTAGAAGAATTACAGCGCATAGAGGAATCCAAAAAGAAAGAAGAAAAAAAAGAAAAGAAAAAGACTTAGCCATAGATTCAGAAGAATTGTGGTCTAGATCCTTAAAATTTAGCTTGAAAACAAAGTGGAATAGTTTAATAGAGAATTTAAAATGTGCAAATTGTGCAACGTCACTTACTAAAATAACTGATTCACAAAATAACTTTAAAATATACGGATTTATTTATGAATAAGACTGTAAGTATTTATATTTAATGTAATAAATGCAATCTTTTACGCTTTCACGAGTAAAGCGAATTTGATGAAATTTCACATGGAGATAGTTTAAGACTAGTTTTTTACGCTCAAGAGGCTGAAAATTTGTATGAAAAACACAAAGTAACTATCATCAATACATATAATAAAACTAACAGGTCTGTGTCTGTACATAGAAGATATTTAAGAAAAAAAACTTGAGAGGTCTTTATAGGGCCGATAGAAGCCAAAACCATTTTATGGGGAATTTTTGTCTGTATGTTTGTACGCGCATTACGCAAAGACTACTGGTTGAAGTTCTAACTTAAAATCTGGTTTCATCTTGATACGCCTCGCTTAGAACCTGAACTACAAACAATAGAAAATTAAGCGCGGACGAAGCTGCGGGCACAGGCTAGGTTTCAATAATTTTATTTACGTGACATTAGCATCAGCTGTCAGATCAGATTTCTGTGTTGAGCGATTTTCTGACAGATAAATTAAAAAAAAAATCAGTATAAAAGTCTCAACAGATAGCGATTTATGAAAGCCGAGTCGTAATAATGGCTGAACCTTTATGGTGCGTTTTTTCTTGTCAACCAGAGGCAGAAAAAAAATCACCTAACAGTTTCACAGTTGCACAAATCACAAAATTGATACTTTTTCGATGTTTTTTTTACTAAGCTTTATTTTATTTTTTTAAATGCCAATCCCGTGAATTTTTGCTTTTTGTATGGAACATTTTCTCTCGCCTTTGCTTAAGCGCCATCTATGAAGTCATCTGGAACTATTTTTTTTTTTTATTTGAGTCTCGGAAAATCCCTCAATAGACTTTGCTTAAGACATATCAGTGGTGTAGTGGCTATATACCACTACTGCCGCGGGCAACATTCTGAATGTTGCCCCAACTAGGGATTACGGTCAATTTTCTACGATGATAATTTATGGTGGATGGTAAAGTTTTTAAATTAATTGATTGATTGTAAAAAAGCGTAGTTTAAAAAGGGTGCCATTTTGCTTTTAAATTGAACTATTTATCACGATGTCAGACTAAGTTATGAAGGTAGAATTTAGTATAATTTTCTAAGAAAATTTTTGTCATAGTTATTGCCTCGCGATAAAATTCCTATTAGGCTAGAGAAAGAGCTATTAGGCTTTTAATTTTATAAACGCTTTTTATTTTATAACTTTTTTATGCGTACGAGGCACGGGGAAGAATTTTAATTACAGAAAAACTTTAAAACAAAGGGAGTGATAAATTTAAACATTTTATAAAGCCAAACAAATTAACCAAACTCATTTTAAACTTATTTGTTTTTTGTTATAATAATGGAAACTGTATAACAGCTGACTGACGATACAATTTACTTAAAATCTAAATATTTGATGTAAGACATCATATTGACTTAACTTTTTGGGCAATTGGGTAAAAACAATAGAACTTAAGTATTTATCAAGCTTGGTGTGTAAAAATATGTGTAAGAAAATACGAAAAGACTTATACTTATTTATAAATGAGCTAAATAAACATGCAATTTATTTTTTGTTATTTAATATTTTACTTTGGGATTTTTAATAAATGTTTTATATAAATCTTGTGTTGCTTATTTGCTTTAATCCTACTAATATAATAAAGAACAAAGTTTGCGTTTCTTAAGCTTTTACGCCAGAACTTCAGCTAGTATAAAAATAAAAAATATTGGAGAAAGGGTTTTTATTAAGAACTTATCATTTTATTTACAACCATTAAATTCGTATCCTACATGTGACATGGATATGTTTATTAAATGTCTTATTAAAACAATTATATTCTAAAATAAATAATTTTCACCAATGTCAATTGAACTGTCAAGCCGCCATCTTTGAATCACCATCATTAACTCTTTACAGGTGGAATGTGCAAAAGATTTTTTTTGAACTTTATACCTATTTTATCAGATTAAATATTTAATATGAATATATCACTTATTTACAGTGGTTTATTTTTCATTTAATGGCTAAAATAATTATTTTGCAAAAGCAAGGATTTTGTCAATATTAATGTTAAAATGATTGATTGTATAAAACCCAAATATTTTTATTTGACTGACATTTTTGTATTGTCTTTTATCTGACAGCCATTTAGAAATTGGATTCAATAGGATTATAGATAGGCAGTTTGATAGTCCCATTCCCATTTGATGAAATAATTGGATAACATATATGTAACTGGTAGAAAATTAGTCACTATTTAAATGTAGGATGCCTCCTACCTATGACAGCGGTACGTATTTTTGCAGTATTTGACAGCTGTCATAAGCATTGGTTCTTAAAACATTGTAAGCCGATACAAGATAACTGAAAATAATAAAACATGATAGGAACTAAAATCAATAAAACTAAATAACAAAATACTCCACAGCAAAAGGAAGATGCTTGTCAAATTTGACGTCTAATCTTCTGATTGGAGTGGAGTACCATTTTCAAATTTCGTCACGTCAATGTTTTGTGTAAAGATGTGGTTTTATTTTAAAAAATGGATGATTTTAGAAAAAATAAAACAATAACAACATCGAACTTTGATTGAAACAATAAAAAACTTTGACGTGATAACAAAACAGTTTTAACTTTTTTTTTTAAACCTGAGTTATTTACGATTACCCATTATGTTGATTACATGGATTACATTTATTACGTTTATAGTATTAAATTCTAATTTACAAAAATCGTTAAGTATAAAATTGAGAAAAGATATTTGGCCCTGACATTTTAAAGCTTTTAATTTAATTATTTTTTATTTGGACATTTCAATAAACTGGTCAAGGTTTGTGCCAAGGGATAATCATTGGCCTTGTGCGTTGTTTTGTGCTTAATTAATTTTGTTTTTTGCAAAGTTTATTAAACTTGTATTCCTGTTGTCTCTGTAAATTTTTCCCCATTATGGAGACAACAGAACGTTATAAAATTTTCTTACTTTTGGAATTCCCTTTGTTACCTTACCTACGGGAAATAATTTAATTATTTTATTGAATTCCCTTTTTAATGATGACAAAATTTACGGGGACACAACAGAAATACACGAAATTACTTGCTTTTTACTTTTTTTGTCTTGTTTGGGCTCATAAAAATAATATTGAAATCTATCCGTGGAATATAAGTATACAATTGTGCGTTATAGATAGATAGGTTAAAAAAAACCACCATATTACATGTTACCATATTTAGGCTTAAGCATTTATAACATAACTTCTCAGTTTGTGGCAGCTTTAAAGCTAAGTTTGATGTCTTAACAATTGCTAAGTTACGAATATTGTTTAGAAAACAATTTAGGCCATTAAAGAGTCGATTACGGCTGGCATATCATAATATTCGAAACTAAAAAAAAACATTTGCTTAAAAAATAAAGTCCAGTTATAAAGAGAAGTGCGTAATAGATATTTCCCAACAGCATTTGTCATTTCTGCAATACCGAAAATTAAGGATACCTTTAATTTCGGTATGACGTCATACCATACATATGAAATCTTTTTTACCGGTAAATTAAATTTTAGGTTAAAGGTATGACCCAACCGGTATAAAATAAACGTATCGTTATTTTATACCGGTACTTCACCCGAAATCAGTCCCCGATTTTCAACACCTACTTTTACAAAAGACATACCAATTCCACAGCCGTATTTCACGCTTACCCCCACCACTCCGCACCGCACGTACTGATCAGTCGTGGTTTGTGCTCAGCTGGCGGTGGACGCGTATCGCGACAGCTCCGGCAACGCAGCGCCTACCGCCTGGAACGTATCCGCGATCTGTTACAGGTATCGATGGCTGGGTAAAGGCGGGAGGAGATTAGGAGCGGGAGTCAAGAGAAAAGTTGTAAGGCTTAATAACGGTTGGTAACGGTACCAACCAGATTGCGGACCTCCTTAAAAAGGGAGATATTAGGAGCACCCATAACCGGAGAGCATGTATGAGTGTAGAGGAAGCAAGAGAGATCTGTAAGGATCGTAGCAGGTGGAAATCGCTAGTCTCTGCCTACCCCCACGGGAAAAAGGCGTGATAATATGTATGTATGTAACGGTACCAAATTCTCACATAAAATACCGGTATTTTTAAATTGATAGTATCGATAACAAGGCCTGGTTGTATCTATTTTACACGACTGACCAAAAAAGGAGTCTTATGTTGTCATGGTTCATGTATGTAAGTTTTTTTATTCCACCATAAGTCCTGAACGGCTTAATTTATACGGCGATTTTGGTGTGAGAGGTATTTTTAGATTCCTTGCATTCCTCCGAGTGACATAGGCTATGTAAGTTGTCAGTTTTTTATTCTTTAATAATTAGCTTGTTTTCTAATTAGGCATTTAATTAAATAATTTTCGTCATTTTTCTTTAGATACAAAAGTAATAATAAAATATCATAACCTAGCTCTTGCTAATAGCGATGACTGGGTAAGACGAAAGGATATTAATATTAGGGGGATAGATATAGGGGTATAGATTAGGGGGTAACGGGAGTAAGATAAAAGGAAAAAGTTCTATTTAATATAATACTAGCTTTCGCCCGCGGCTTCGCTCGCGTGAATTTCCCACGGGAACCGTGCCTTTTCCCGGGATAAAAGGTACCCTATGTCCTTCTCCGTACTTCTAACTATGTGTATGCGAAATTTCAGGAAGATTGGTTCAGTAGATGAAGCGTGAAGCAAACAAATAAACGAACTCACTTTCGCATTTATAATATTAGTTAGGATTTGCATGATTTCGACCTTTTGTTTGTTTGTAATAACGTAATTGCATGAATAACATAAATTAATTACAATGAACATGAAAACAGAAAAAAAAGAATTTATAAGAAGAATTGAGTGACTTTCAACGGCCCCGGCGGGCCCGGATTTTGACGGGGCCGTTGGAAAAAAAAAATTACCAACGGCTCCGGCGTGTTTTATCAATGGGACTGATAGCTTAAAAAATTTATAGCATTTTGCTCGAAGAATTTTGCTTTAGATACAAAAAATACCTTAGAAAATAGGTTTGAAATGTCTAAAACTAGCTAGTGCCCGTGGCTTCGGCCACCACCGCTTCAAACGAAGCTCATCCTTCACTTCATTCTATGACAATAATAAATCAATATAAAATTATTCCGTTACTGACTGAGTGACTGACAGACAACGCACAGCCAAAACTACTGGTCGTAGGAAGCTGAAATTTGTCATGTAGGTTCCTTAGGGAGTGTAGGGGAGCACTAAGAGAGGATTTCCCGAAATTTCCACGGGAACAAAGTCCCAGGACAATGCTAGTATCGAAATAAAATACCTCATTTTCTGCCCTTTCGTCTTCGCTTTGGTACTGTACGTCCAATTCCGAACTATTGACGCTGTTCTCCCAATCCTCTGACGATTCCACTGACGATGCGTCCAGGTCTAAATCTGATGGTGAGAAATATATTCATTGTATAAACTAGTCTTACATTTTAAAAAACTAAAAAACACGACTCCATTAAAATCTTAAGGGCATGATATTCATTTTCAAACGACTTTGAATACCTACCACAAAAGGACGTTCTCAAGTCGGCTGTTTTTTTTTATTGAAATCCATGTGATAAGCCTATACCCATATTGCAGTAAACTAAAAAAATGATTCAGAATTCATCCTGTATATTTTGGATTATCCCAGTACAGAATAAATAAAAAAATAGGACAATTCCTAAGAATGTCAGTTCACGACTGAACCGATTTTGATGTACAGTCGGGGGTCTTTGGTTTTCACAATTATTATAAGGCAACTGTCTACCCTGGTTAAATATTAATTAATTATCAGGTTAACTAGACTTCCTCGATACCCGCTTATCTCATGAGGAAGTCACTAGGTATAACTGCTACACCGGAGGTCCCGGGTTCGATACCCGGTCAGGTCAAGATGGAAAATAATATTTTCCAGATTGACCTGGGTCTTGGATGTTTATCTATATATGTATTTGTCATAAAATATAGTATCGTTGAGTTAGTATCCCATAACACAAGTCTCGAACTTACTTTGGGGCTAGCTCAATCTGTGTGATTTGTCCGTATATATTTATTTATTTAACTAGTTTGTGAGCTCTCTGCAATATATGTATGTGTTAAATAAAGTTAAGTTTTACTCTGTAATTAAATTTTTTTTTTCAGTTGGGGTCACATAAAGCTGGCTCCCTTTATCCTATCTCAGGGGCTACCCAATCCTATCAGACTATCGAATCCTATCTGAAATAACAGGGCACTTTTTACCCTGAACTTCCCACGGATCCCCTGGCCCATCAGTACCTAGGACGTGGTCGTGGCGTGGGGGATTCCCCGGTTGCAACCTCAGGGCAGTTCCGTTGATAGCGAGCCTCTCTATGTTTTGCGGGTGGCGACTGCTGGCGGAACCTTGGGAGGAAAGATCGGGGCCTTCTGTTGTTGGTAACTCGTCTGTGTAACGGACTAATGGGTGGTCCTGGAGAAATAACATTTTGTTTGTAAACTCCTTATTGCATATACACTATAACACAAATACAAAATATATACATACACTATAAGCAGTGGCGTAACAATAGGGTGGCAGGGCTGGGAAAATGCCACGGGCCCCGACCCAAGAGGGCACCGGCCCAAGTGGCCGCGAGCTCAAAAATATTTTTTTACATTTTACCTAAGTATTTTACTTTATTTGAAAGTATATCTCTATAAGTTCTGCTTAAAATCTGGGGACTACAGACCTTTCCCTTTCGCCTAAGAGAGGATTAGTGGGACATATACAACGTGTAATTGAGTACACTGAAAATCTTGAAGTTTATTAAAATTGAACTGAGTACAACGTGACGATTTTTACTGATAGGGCCCCATCAAAAGAATTTGCCACGGGCCCCAGATGGTATAGTTACGCCACTGAAGATAAGAAAAATATAAAAGAAAATAATAAAAATTTATAGTAAAAGTACAAGCTTTTATTGTTACCCTTAATTCATTACAAATAACTATTCCGCCATCTTGGATGGTCCGCCATATTGGAGTGTCGACACATACCATTTAACATGCATTGTCATCCAAACTAAACGTGTGTACAAAATTTCAGCTCAATCGGTTGAAGATATCTACTTCAAAATTGAGTTCTAAGATTCCACTCGAACGAACATACTTACATACATTGAAAGTTAAATAAAAGCTTTTAAAAAGAGAGGCGTACGATGGCGGACTCGGCTCTGTATAGACCCCTCGCAATTTTATTTCCTAAATATCTCTGTTGTACAGACATAGATCAGATTTATTGTATGTATATATAGATTCGACAATAGACAGGCAGCTATACAACTGATGCATCTATATCCTGTCTATCTCACTATTTCCATTGACGATTTCCCACGATTTCGTCCCAGTAGTCCAATGGGACAAGTGGCACCAAATTTTTGTCCCAAAAGTCTATTACCATCATCGCTGTCTCAGCAAAGTTCAAAAAGTTGGATAACCGTTATCAGGCTTTGCTGAAAGTTTTCTGATCTTCACTTCAACATCATTACACTGATATTAATGTTCACTTTTCTAACAATGAATCGTTTATTTTATTTTTAGCCTCTAGCCAAGTCGGCTTTTAAAAAAGTTTAATAAGTTAGAGAAACTCCAACCCTTGCACTGTCTACTTACTGGATGAGCTAGCTCACAAATGGGGTTCATCCTCAGATCGATAACCTCCAGATCTGCCAGGAAACATGTGTCAAAATCGAGAGGCAGTGACGATATCTGTATCAGAAACATAACAAAATATTTAAGCTAAATAGGTAAGTTAGTGAAGGGTGAAGGGAAGAGGTCCAGGGAGACTGAGAAAAAGTTATGTATTTTAAGAAAACTGAAAGAGAAGGCCCCTCAGTGTTATTTTTCTTAAATATCTCTTATGTACAGACACATACCAGTTAATTTTATTATATACAGTGGTGGTCAGATAATAAGAAACACCGGTTGATTTTCATACAAACGAGGTGACTTTAAAAACCCTTGGTTCAACGCCAGGGTTGATCTGAGCTGTGATCTGATGATGGCCATCCAGGGATGGTATAGAGGACATCCAGATCGCTATACACACCCAACTGATCAGATCAGCATTCTAAGAGCTGTTTAGATATTTTAAAAAAACCGCGAAAATAGCATTAAAATGTATGGAAATACTGAAACTCAGAAAGCTGAGCTGAGTAGCTCTTAGAATACTGATCTGATCAGTTGGGTGCCATCATCAGATCACAGCTCAGATCAATCCTGGCTTTGAACCAAGGCTTCAAAGTAACCTTGTTTGTATGAAAATCGACTGGTGTTTCTTATTATCTGACCACCATTGTATATTGATTGATGATGATATGCTTAAATGTGGTAATGGGCCATTGTATTCAGCTTTGACGAGAACAGACACCAGTAACTGGTGCCTTAACTTCAGGAAGATGCATCAGTTTCATGCCTGGGTTTGTATCCCACATGTTGCATTAAGAAAATAAATAATATAGCTAAAAAATGTTAGGCCTCCATAAGTTTAATATCAGAGACCATTTTACTGAATCCCCTTTATTAGCAACAAATAAAAGTTTACATTAAATAATTATGGCCCATAGACTCTATGGGTACTCTGCATAGGATTCTATGTAAACTTTTATGACACCTAAAAACTTGTAGACCTCATTTTTTTCCTGCCAACATAGACCCTAAACCTAATAGACCCGAGAGGTCTGATAGGAGCATTTCAGGGCTTAAGATGATGACTGGGCCACTAACCTGATTATTATTCAGTTGCAAATACATAAGCTCGGCACATTTCATCACGGACATAGGGAATTCCTTGAGCCTGTTGTTCCTCAAATTGCAGTGAACCAGTGCAACCATGCTGTCCATTGTATTTGGCAACGTCTCCATTTCATTGTTCTCTAGGGTTAACCATCTGAAATAGATTATCAATCAATCATCAATACATATAATAAAACTATAACTAGTCTGTGTCTGTACATAGGAGATATCTAAGAAAAAACATTACAAGGGGTCTTTATAAGGCTAATAGAAGCCAAAACAATTTTTTTTAGATATTTTGTCTGTCTGTCTTTCTGTCTGTATGTTTGTAACGCATCACGCAAAAACTACTGGACCAAATTTGATGCGGTTTTCAATGTTATATTATAGAAGGTCTAACTTAAAATCAGGTGTAAGCTTCACCTTGATGCGCCGCTTAAAATCAGAGATATGCGCACGGAGTCGCGGGAACAGGCTAGTTAGATTTATAACGAACAAACCATTATCAAAAGCAGCCAAATCTTTTTGGAGAATTGCAATGGCTCAAAGAGTCTTTATGTTTTTGAGGACTGTAAACTCTTATGAGGCTGGCATAGTCGCACCATATAACAGAAGCATCAACAAAAACTAGAACTATCTCTATTCTTTGACAATAGCTAAAGTATAATATCCAGCATATTCCAGTCTTTTAACCCAATGTTACTTTATTATTATTTTATTTATTATTGTTATAAAGTTTTTGTATAATGATTTTGATACAGATACTCACGCGTCTTGTTAGCCGGATTTGCCGACTAGTTTCGACTTCATACGGAAGTCACGTCGGAAAGACGGTCCTTACTCGCCTTGAAAATGACTTCCGTATGTAGTCGAAACTAGTCGGCAAATCCGGCTAACAAGACGCGTGAGTATCCGTATCAAAATCATTATGAATATTTCTCACGTTAGTTTTAATCAAGTTTTTGTATATTTACAGCAAGAGTAATATTTTTAGAAGTTAATTTGCATAGTCTGAAAAACTACTATTTAAATACTTATTTGAGTTGCTAATGCACTTTATACATGAAATTTAAATTTTTCACCTTCATATGATAAAAGCTGCTAATTTCAGGCTCAAGGCCTCACAAATTGATTAACATTCCTTACCTCAATTTAGCCAACTTTGTCATTTCTTCTGGTATGGTTTTCAGCTCATTTCCTCTCGCACCAAATGTATCCAATTTTTCCAACTTCCCGATCTCTTTCGGGATCTCTTTCAACCCTATTCTATTGCACCAGAACGCTTCAAGGTTCTCAAGTTCTCCTATCTCAGGAATTAAAACAGTCAAAGGATTATAACTTATATTCAAATTAACTAGATTTTTCAAGTTCCCTATTTCCGATGGTAATGATTTTATGTTGTTATAATCTAGCGTCAACGTTGTTAAGTTTAATAACTCGGTCATCTGCACTGGAATAACTGTTATTTTGTTTTTATGTAAGTATAAATGTTGCACTTCTATACAGGTGTGTAGAAGGTCAGGGATTTCTGTCATTTCGAACGCATTTAGGCTGAGTCTAGATTTTCTTTTGACGATAGCTTGTTCAATTAGAGCAAGGATGTGATTCTCACGGATAAATTTTAATATTGCACTCATTTTTATACTATTTTTGATTACATTTCAGTGAAAAACTGCGTTGTTGTTTGATGTAAGAATGTACATAACTGACTGACATTTGTGAAGTGACAATCTGTGCTGTGATGTGAGTGATGTGACTGACAGTGACAATAACTTATCATAAAAAATTACATAAACTTGCATTTCCGAGTTGCCATGTGATTATTACATTTCTACCAAAGAATATTGTAGGTACCTATTGCTTAATTTGCTTATTGAACAAATTAAGAAATATATAAAATTAGATATTGAGAACCTAGATAAAACAACATATTTGAACAGTAAATAAAAAGCTTAGGTAATTATTCAAAACTTCGTGTACAATTTCCACATTTCTGGTTAAAAAGGAACGCAACGTTAGGTATCGATTTTCCGCGGAAAATGTAAAAATGGCTCAAGTTTTTTTGTAAATAAAGACTTCAAGATATAGAATGTGATTGTTTAATATTTGAAATTAATATGATGTAATATTTAATGACGAAATATTCAATATTTCACGTGTGCGGAGCTTTACGATAAAAAATTATAATGTCGAAAATATATTCGCATATTTTTAAAGTCACTATTTTTATTTTGAGTGTATTACAATGTTTTAATAAAGAAGTTGATGGTGAGTAAATTATTTAAAGTAATAAACGTAGGTGACAAAATATGAAAAATTCAAAATAAGACATTTTAATTTCATATGTATATAGGTCAAAAGAACTGCGCATTTACAATAGTTATTATTGATTTCATTAAACTTAAAAAAGAAATAATATCATAAAATCTACTTTTTTCATATTCAAGGAGTCATTACTATTTTTTTTAACTTTGTAAACACGCAAACATAAATGTAGTGCTTACAAATTATAAAGTTTACTTAACTTTCTAGGAGTATCAATTATAACGAATCCGCCTAACAAAACGGGCCATCATGTCCGACGCTCGAGCGTGGACGACAGTTTCTTCAGCAAGCAAAAAGTATCATCATATCGGTCCTTCCAACCAGTCTCAATTAAATACCACAAGGATACATACCCCAGACACATAAGCAGAGATGACAGACCAGATTATGATATAACTTCCTACGATACGGAGTACGGGGGAGTTGTATCAAACTTCACGTCTTCCATTTATGATGACAACCCCCAGTTGTATCCGAATCCGGAATATATTTCGAAGACCAATCAAGGTACGTTTTTATATTTTTCAAGCTAAAATTATATAATTTTTTGTCAGTTTGTATATTCGTACGCGCATTGACGCGCGTCATAGACAACTATTCCTAGTCGTATTCCTCATGAGTCATGACTGATAAGGGTCGTGGTCTTTAGATGGAATGAACACACACAACGAATATCTTGGTTATTTTAATGGAGTGGTTTGCCATTACCTTCTCCATTTCATACATTAGCTGATAATCATCAACCAGAGTGCAGGTTTCCTTACGATGTTTTTCTTCACCGGAAGCAAGTGTTGGTCGATGAAAACTACATAGGTAAGTACATGAGTCAAATCAGTATACAAACTCGAATGTAGCATGGGCAGGATTCGAACCTGGGACCTTAGCAGGCACAGGAGGTCGTCCTACCACTCGGGCACCACTGCTTCACACAGAGTTTCATTTGGGCCTGGAATAGGTTATAGGGAAAATGTACTTTTCTCGTAAAAAGCCCCCTTTAGAACCTGGGATACTAAGAATAAAAATCCACTCGGACGAAGTTGCGGGCATAAACTTGTCTTTAATAATAACATATCATAATAAATATCTTCTTAAGAATTAATGAATGCGCACTTGTAATAATAACAAAACTGTTCAAACAGTAAACAAAATGCAACAAGAAATGAAGCCTCAAGAACCGGAAGTGGAGTTGCCAGATGATTCGCTGGCCGATGCCGATCTCAAAGAGCACAATATCATCGATAGTGTCACCTACCTGTACGGATTCAACAGCTGCCACGGAGTGCGGAATGAATGGATGATATTGGTAAGTAGAGACTGGAGATCAAGTAGAGTTTGTTAGTTTAATGAAAAACTTGAAGAATTAACAATTAAATTATAACAATTAAATGATACATTTACAACAGCCCTTGACATCGAAAACATTGAAAAATTCTAATTAGGTACTGCAGTAAAACTATTTCACTTCACTAATATGATGGATGAAGTCATTGTATGACTAGGAGGATAGGTAGTTGTATATCCTTGTAGTCAACCCTAAGGTTTGACTGTCAGACAATGTTTTTAGCATTAAGTCCACCTTTTGTACTGTACTTTTGTATGTCTGTACAATAATGTGTAGTGTAATTAAATAAATAAATAAAATAGAAGATAGAATACATTTTAATAAATATATTTATATCATTTACCACCAGTTCAGTTCAGTTTCAGTTTTTTTTTTCAGTGATTGATTTTCAGCAGGAGCCTGTAGGTAAATGATAGGTAGGTGGTAAATGATATAAAGAATATAAAAATATAGAGTAGCTCTCAGAGTAATATTAACACTAAGAAGTGGCCTTTTTATTGCTGCAGCACACACATGCACTTACGTTGTACATTTTACAATATTATGTGTACCCGCTCCGCTTATTTGTATTTTTTTAAAATTGTATTTATGATTGTGGCCATTATCTGTCATTTTAGATATTCATAACAAGCGTCATAGCCCTGATCCTGCTGATAGGAGCGATGATGTGGCTCATGTGGAGCGACTACGCGGAAGAGTTCCGACGCAGCAGCAAGCTGTACCCCATCAACATGAACCTCCTCTGTTGTCTCGCCACGTGCACCCTGATATACATGCAAGCTGTTATGGCAAGTATTACCTACAACCTACATATTTGACCTTTTGTAAACTAGCATTGAGGGTTGCCTGATGGCAAGCAAACACAACAGTCCATGGACCTCACCCAATAAGAATCACTAATGAGCTGCAGTGTAAAATTTGACTTTCTGTGCTATTGTGATCAATCTACGAATAATAGTAGGCCAGCGAACATTTGGTGTGTCTCAAGGGAGCGTGTTAGGACCCACCATATTTCTAGCATGGATTCGTCGCAATAGTACCCGATCAACATCTATCTACTTTGTTGGCTCGCTGCTTGCATCCTGATATACATACAAGCTGTTATAGCAAGTATTACTATATAAGCAGTTACCATTTTAGGAAGTTGACAATTTCGGAGATAAATAAGGAGAGGCGAGTGAGCAATGTGATAAAACATTTGGTGTGCCTCAAGGGAGCGTGTTAGGACCTACCCTATTTCCAGCTATGTACTACCTACCAGCATAAATCTGTCGCAACAATAAACTAAACTAACTAAAATCCCGATCAATAGAGGATTTTGATGTACATCAAACTCCTCTGCTGGCGCCGTCGCTGCTTGCTTAAGGCTGCGTTTCCACCAGAGATATGCGAGGATTCCTAGCGAGGGATGTGTTTTTGAAGAACCAATAGAATTGCTTTACCTAGCCTCGGAAACGCAGCCATGTTATGGCAAGTAATACATTCATATTTGACCTTATGTGCTGGTGCGAATACAGAAGCCTCAGGGCTTCGCTCCCGTGGGAATTTCGGGATAAAAAGTATCCTACGTGTCTGGTATTTTTCTACATGTGTACCTGTGTGATTTCCTGCAAAATCAGTCCAGTAGATTTTGCGTGATTGATTAACAAACATCCAAACTCACATTCGCATTTATGTTCATCATCATCGTCAGCTTTCTACTAGCCACTGCTGGGTATAAGCCTCCCTCTGTCTACGCCAAGCTTCTCTATTCTGGGCCATCGCAATCCAGTTCTTGCCAGCAATATTCCTTAATCGACCCGAATCTGAAACTTATCTCCGACAAACGTTTCCCTGCCTAATTGTTCAACGACAGAACCTAACAACTACGAACGTTTCGCCGACAGTACGACATTTATGGGTGTTTCAACGACAAAATCTAGTTGTTAGGCTGTCGTCGGTTCAACCATAAATGAATCGTACTGTCGGCGAAACGTTCGTAGTTGTTAGGTTCTGTCGTTGAACAATTAGGCAGGGAAACGTTTGTCGGAGATAAGTTTCAGAATCAATCGACCCAGCTAGCAGCATTTATATTATTAGTAGGATTTCCTTGTTTTGTCATATCTATCTATATCCAGGGGTTCTCGTTACCATCTCAGTGCGAGAGTATCGCACTACTCCTTCACTACGCACACATAACGTGCTCGATGTGGATCGTAGCGTTGGCCGCGGCCGTGTCAGAGTACTGCGTGTGCGACTCCATGATGCCACTAAAGTATGACTACTTGCTGGCTTATGGCGCCCCTGCTGTTGTGGTTATGGTGAGTGATGTGAATAATTTTTACTATAATTAACTGCGGCGGTGGTGGTCGAGTGGTATGACACGCCTGAGGTCGGATAGGACTCGGGTTCTAATCCTACCTGGGTTTGTAGACCAATCTGACTATGTATGGTAGTTTTCACCGACTATCATTGCTGAAGGAAAGGAAAACATCGTGAGGAAACCTGCACATTGGCTGACTGTTTAGTTTACTAGTGTGTATACGGCTACTGTCACTAGATGGCGGTAGTCGTAAATGTCATGTCAGATGCCTTTAGGTGACTTGAACAAAATCTGACATCAGTGTTAGTACGTACATACACACTCGATAAGAAGAAGATTATAAAAACTAGCTTTTGCCTGGGGCTTCGCCCGCGTGAATTTCCCACAGGAATAGTGTTTTTTCACGGGATGATAGGTACCCTATATCCTTCTCAGTACTTCGAACTGTGTGTATGCGAAATTTCAGAAAAAATGGTTCAGTAGATTAAGCGTAAAGAGGTAACAAATAAACAAACGAACTCACTTTCGCATTTATAATATAAGTTAGGGTTAGGGTTAAAATAAAAACTACTAAGTTTAAAAATAAGCTAAATAGGTACTAGAATGAATGCAAATTATAGTTGTATAGCTTCTCAAGAGCGTGGCT